>JAMKCH010012439.1:0-152932 GCA_023653785.1 Ophioderma brevispina | reverse complement strand
CGTTTGCTAAAAGGCGCGATCGTTAACAAGGTATATTACGCACGGATGATGGATCAACAAAACCAAACAATTTCAGCCTACTCTTTAGCTTACCAAAGTATAGCGTAATTCAATTGAGCCGGGTGTACGAAATTGACACACTAAAATTCACTGTGGAATAATGGCAAGAGTTATACAGCTTTTAAAATACAGGAAGTCACATACAAAAATTTAGTCAGAAATTAACCTATTGGATATGTGGCATGATTCATGTCGTGCTCCTAATGCAATTTGATTGGATTTGGAAATTCATTTACTAAAGCCGTATCTGAGCAGAATATTACAGTTTGCTATACTGATAATCAGATTGAAAGAAAATTACACTTCCCTGCATATTGATAATATCATTGTGAGATATCTTCGTTCTACACGCATTTTGCTGTGAGTGTATATTGCCAGGGTGTAATGTGGCGTTTTGAGCATTAAAAGAAAATGGCTTGCTATAATTTTGTTGATCTTGGTCATATCATCGTCATATGAAAGTAATTGTTGATAGAACAGATAAGCTAATTAGTACAAATACATGATATAAAGCATTGATTTCAACCAATAAGCTGATTTATTTTGAGTAATAGTTTTATTTATTTATTCAAGAAAGACATGCTTTGGAAAATATAGCATGCCAGTGCCCTTTAAGAGATAAAGATGTTTGTTGTTAATTTTGTTGTTGTTGCTGTTTTGTGGTAGTGACTGTTGCTTTAAAGGTACAGCCAGAGATTTCAAGGCATCCATATATTGTGCCGATAATAGTGATTTCATACCGATTAGACAACTTAATAGATTTCTTGCCTTGTATCTAGCTACGGATATATCTTAAAAGTGAAAAACAAAAGGTGATTTTGATTTGCCTATATTTCAATATAAAACATAGGCTAACTTTCGTATTCGCTCCAATAAGAAATTAGAATTTCACGTATTTGTATCAAATAAATAATTCTCAGCTCTTCCTTTCAGATGGGAAAATTCTTTGTTTGTAAACTTTACATATTGCAAAACTCAGGACTTTGGGTATTATAGGGACCCCTGATGCGTGAAATCTCTGGTTGTACATTTAATGTGCTCTCCATATCCGATCGCAGTATTTTGGGACCGTCTCAACCAAATATATCCAAAATTGTGGACAAAGAATTCGGCAAGCTGGCTTTTATAATAAAATTTGTAATAATTAAATATTTCTGTATTTAATCTGTACAGCTTTCAAACTCGCAGAGGTAATATCATTCTGAAAGAGATTATTCGAGTAGCATTCAGTTACTCACAATCGTTGACTCTAATTCCAGGAAAGACGATTTCCTTGTGGGACCTATCAAAATACGATAATTATGAAAATACACATTACAACAAGCATTGATTGAATTTTACTAATCTAGGCTAATCTAGGGTCAATTCTTAAAATAGAAACACAATTACAGTCTGGAATGGAAATCAAGCTAGCAGGTGTTGAAATTACTGTAATCGTTGACATCATCAAGTTCATCGTGGTGGTGCTTGTTGCGGCTGATGTTCTGTTGCATGGTGTTATTGTTATTTTGGATTAATAACAATTTAATTTCAGCTGCAAACGACGAGAAAATAATTATCAAATTAAATTATTGATATTAATAGTAGATATTTATACAACAAGACAAAATCTTATATTCTTCTGAATGTGCGACATAATTGTAGTTCGATCATTTCCTTATATATAGACCAATGGTACACCATTTTAGGAAGGTATGCATTTTATAACATTACTGAGGTAAAACTCATTGCAATACATCTATAACATTTCAGTTTAATTATCGGGAGATAAGAACTTTTGATGGCCAATGCATTGCCTGTAATAATTTATTCTCATTATACGGTTGTTGTTTTGGACTAATAATTTCAGCTGTAAAAGACGATAACATAATTATCAAATTAAATTATTTATTAATTGTAGATATTTATACAACAAGACAAACTCCATGTTCTTCTGAATATGCGACATTGTAGTTCGATCATCCCCTTTATACTGACTTTTGTTGGATAAAAATAGAACAACGCTATACCATCTTAAGAAGGTATGCATTTTATAACATTACTGATTTAGTGCAATATATCTAACATTTCAGCTTAAATATCAGGAGATTAGAACTTTTTGATGGCCAATGCATTGCCTGTGATAGTTTTTATTCTCATTATCTCGTAGTAGAAATTACAGCCAACAAGAACGCTCCTTATATCTGAATATCTCCTGGGAAACAAATACTTTATCCTAGAAACTCCAGTCAATGAGAGCACTTCTTTTGGCTGAATTTGCCCAAGCTGATTATATGGCGTATGAACACAAATATGTCAAAATTGTTGTCGCTAATGACAGTCAACCCCGAGCATTCCTGCATGTTGCCCGGGCATGTTGCACACATGATAATGACAGAGTCCTTTCCTCCGTTGTCGTGAGGTACCCCATATTTCAGGTATACCACATTGTTGAGTGACAAGCTCACCTTACAATGGAAGCCCTTAAGGAAACAGCTTTGTATGGGAATCAATCGTCACGGGCAATTTCCCGACAGAATTTCAAGATGAACATCAGCCGCGGAAAGATACTGAATCATGCGCGTCATGGCGAAGACAGCCTCATTGTGGCAGTAACAGATCTTTTCTCGACGACCTTGGCTCAGCTGAGTTTGCCTAGATTCTCTCCTCCTTCCATGCCAGCTGAAATGATTTAGATCGTTTAGAAGGAAATAGGTATTTCAGACATTTAAACGCAAGTCGTCAGCTGTTGCTTTGACAAGATGGGAAGGAAATAGCGATATAAAAATCATCAATTTTCCCTAACTACATGTTCTGAATCATGCTGATATAAGTTGAAGTTTAGCCAAAGTATTTTTATATTTTGTACCAGAAAAGTTCTGTCTCATGAAATATTATATCATGGAAATTGTAGCGATATTCATCTTGACAACTTTATTGCTATCAAATTGTTTTTGATAAAATGAATCCATTAATATCAGATTTTAAAGGCACAAGTATAAGTAATATACCAAAAAGGAGGCGCTATTGCATGATATCTGCTTGCTGTCATTAAGCACATAGAGGGCACATGTGATCCAGTGGATAAAGCGCCCGAACCACACGCCAATGGTTGTGAGCTCGAGCCTTGCTGTGGCCATTGTGTTGCGTCCTTGATTAAAGCGCCCCACCCAGGAATATGAATACTGGAAAGTAAAAAACGGACTCGCTGTGCGGGAGTGGCGAACCCCCACAGCAAATGAAATTAGAAAAATCTGGTCCCAATACCAAGGACAGAGAGATGGGAACTCTGGCAAGGTAGCTTTCTGTAAACCATCAGGTATTGCGTAGGGCCTGAAGAATGTCCCTATTTCAGATAAGCGATATCTCCGAGGGCCAAATGTGTACCTCACCTGGACAAATGAAACGTGGTCCAGCTGCAATACGGTAGATGAATAGGTGACATATTACTTTCCCAAAATTGATAAGAAGTGCATTTTCCCGCCGTACTCAAGGATCTAAGTGTTTTAAGGCTCATCCTTTCTATATTTCATGGCTTGGTCATATAGCAAACAGAGTCATCAGTTGCTTTATCTTCCGGTTTTGTAAACACCAATAGTCATGTTGCAAAAAATGCAATATTTCCCATTTTTTTAGTACGAAGCTAAAATGTTGAAGGTTTACTCAAAGTGGGTTCCTAAGAACTGCAGCTTGTCCCAACGAGGGTTAAGAGGCAACATGTTCTTAGGGTATACTCTCCGCCCTGAGCCATAGTCCGGACTCCTTACACGACAACGGAATAAAGCGTGAAGCTAATGTTGCGTGAAGAGTCAACTGAATCGAGTGACCTGTTCCTTACCGTTGTAGGTGGACTATAAGTTCGGCGGACCATATCGCCTGCCACACCTGTAATACAACTTGATCTTGAATTCGTGAGTCTCCATTTGTAGAATAAAAACAAGATCTGAAGATAAGGAATAGACTAGGAATGAAGCACAGTCACATGTTTGTAATTGCACTTGTAGAACAAATTTCTCCGGCTCACCTGGGGAGAGAATTCCATAACTGACTTTAAACCTGTTTAGTGATGTTATCAATCAATAAAGAATTGGAATCTCTTCAGGGTGTTACATATTCCTAGGGTATTACCTAGTGATTAACCTCGTCAAAATAAGCTTAGGAATTAAAGTTGACGTGTTCATGGTGTATGCTAGCTATTACTATAACGCCTCATATGCAGTTGATTTTAGTTACGAGCAGTTTCATATTTGACACTATCGAGACTTAATCATGACATGCAACTAGAACGCAGTGCAGGGTCAGCCAACAAACATATATCCTATGCTTTTATGCATTCAAGTTTTGTCAGCAAATGCTTTTCCTGTACTTTTAAGTGATTGGTACATCTAAATCCACATTTTCCTGAAGGATCATATCATTATTTTGTTTTCCTCACGTTTTGAGGTATTTTTTAGAAACTGGACTTCGGAATACAATTATGTCTGAAGGGGTTTCGAAAAGGTGGTTATTGAGTACGCCTTAAAGCGGCACTGGCACATTTTCAGAAAATATGAAATTTCTTCGATTTGCTTGCAAATGATAGTCTAGGCCATTGGAAGAATAGAGATGTTAAAATAAGAAAAAAGCATGTGGAAAGCTGCCACCATATTGTAATCAACGTGGTTTATGAAGGTCGAGCGAGAAGTGCCCCTTGAAAGCGTGTCAGGAAGAATTTCCTGAACTGCACATCTCTCTGTCATGGGCGGGCATCATACAAACGACTCTCTGAGGTCTCTGGGCTTAGGACCAGACTCTGGCGGGGTTAAACCGGTTTTATGGGATCCCAAACCTTCCCCACTTCCCTCAGAGATAAATTTTTATTAAACGATCATCAAAGATTGAGCCAATTGCTGATTAGCAAACAATTTGGCACACCCCCTGGTGCCATGACATACAGTGTATTTTCATGAGACTCCAGGGCTAGACGAATTAATATAGAATATTGATCGCGTCACAAGAGATTTAATTGACACATAAAAATAACATACGCAAAAACAGAGAGGGACAGTTAAAGACACTATCGGTGATTTATCCGAAAGAGTCAAAATATTTGAAATTTGCAGGAATAGCTTAAAAAATGAAGAATAAGCCTGTAGAATTCTCATATGTTACCTTTTCCAACTGAAGAATAGACCGAAAACGAAGAAAACGGCAGTTTTCAAAGATACGAATCTCCATTCAATTACGTGTAGTAGTAAGTGTCCGAACGGACACTAATGACTAAAAAAGGATTTTGTCCTTGTTAGGTTGCTTTTGGTCGTATCATTTGCAGGGTATGTTAGGATACCTATACTTGTTACAGACATGCACAAATCTGATCAAACAAGGTGCATGGCGTGAGAATCAACTCTGGCGTGTGTTTTCTTGTGTTACACGCCATTTCCGCGTCATCTGCTGAATTAATGTCGCCGGCGACATTAATTATAAAATCGTTCTGTTTCCCCATAAGTGCGCTGATTTGGGCTTAATAATTACAGGTGAGGGCTAATTTATATGGAGAAAAGCTTTATAACCATCAAAAATATCAATTTTGGAAAATCTAGATGGCGCACTATTTTGCAATGTGCAATTGTCTCTGGTTAAAGAGTGACACTGATTTAAAAAGGTCGTCGGTGCTCCTATGTTTCTATGCGCACCCCTCTATTAACAACCTAATTTTGAAAGGCTATTAGAAATTTGTTTCGTGTTGTTTGTTTTGTTGCTAGCTTTGGTGTTTTTTTTTCGTTCGAATGATTAATATTTTTCAACCATTTAACAGGATTAAATGGAAATAATTTATTTATTGTTGTAAGTCTGGTTATTTTTGTTTGACTGTTTAAGGCATTCTGTCGCCCTGTTTGAAGTTGTATTTCATCGACTCAATCAACAGGTTCAGTTGTTCACTCTTTGATTTGCACTGTTAATGACCTCGTTCAAGACAGGTTCCCAGTCTCCGAATGATAGGGTTCTTGTAATTGCATAATCCAAGGAACAAAGTTGTACTCTAAGTACCTAGTAACCGATTCATTTTTTAACCATATTCAAGATGTTAAGTCTGCTTTTAGACCCGCGAATTGATGGTTAGACTTGCATTGACTGTGTTAAATTGCACGCGTTATGCATTGAAATTAGCATAATCATGGTAATATGACGTCAACAACTCCATTGGCATAGTAGATTTCCAAATTAAGTGAAGAGTTCTTACATATTTCCATGAGGGTGATTAGAATAGGAAAGGTCAATCCTCGGCGGCCCAGCGGACAACTAGGCCTTTGTTGTCATTACAAACATCTTGTTACCATTGCTACAAAGTTACTGCAGAGACGCGCTTAACTGGAAACTGATGACTTCAGTTCTAACACGGTCTGGTTTAATGATAAATGACTTATGCCATTGTTGGCCGGGAATGTCAAGGAACTCCTAATCTGCTTTGCGTTAATCTCTTAATGCAAATTGTCCCCTTTTGAATGGCCATATAAAAATACTTGTGTGTATGTGTGGATTGTATTAATTCCCCGATGCTGTGATAAGGATGACATTTTGCAGTGTCAAATGTATGTTTTATTCAAATAACAACGTTTTATTGAAATTTACTGTTTTTGTCATCCTTGATACTTCCATTGAAACACTCCAAGCTATATCTCTTTGCTGGGAAATAATGTATTTTAGGTCAGCATCTATACTAGCTACTTACATTCATTGTTTGATACATACACTTTTTTTACCTGTGGCCCATTAAGAATTCCCCTTTTCCTTTCCCTCCTCAGGTGAATGGATATACCTAAAACTTTTAATGAGGTCTCACGTATTTTGAGTCTACTATAAACACACACTGTTCATCGCTGACTGATATCGCGTCGTAACCACGATCACAATGATCGCATCACAACCTAGAGCATGGCTAACATTTGCACTCGATTCTGACAGGAGTTTGGTTGAACTCCTTTAAACCTGTGAATCACACCACCGGGCTCCTCCCCCCTCGTGTTCCATGATTAAGAAAAAAAATACTCGGTTTTGCAAGCACGTAAAAGTTACTCAACTTACCAGGCTTTGCGCATATAGTGGCGTTGCAACCTAAAACTGTAAAACATGCTGATTAAAAAGATAACTACATCTATTGATTAAACCTTAACAAAAGTTGAGTATACTCGTTTTGTGGGAAAAACTTACTCAGGTTTGTCCAAGGCTTATTCTGGCTGTGCATAGGTTTACTCAAGATTCACGATGGTCATTCCATTCCCTCCCTCTTTTTATAATCAACAAATATATTAAGGGTATAGTTTGTGCTTTTACTTTATTAACATTTAAATGTATAGGGGGTCTATGTGGACACACAACTTTTGTTTTCGCGGCGCGCCATGTTTTAACGGCAATTATTTTTTTACAAATTGTAATGTTAAAGCTCTAAATATCATTATATTTTTGGGGGGAAAATCAAATCGGTCATGGGCGTTTTTAATGGCTAATTATCATAAATAAGCCTTTTGGTGGCACTATTCAAAAATTTGTGCCTCGTAAAATCGTCTGGAATTGGGGGTTGTTGCACGTCCTGAAAAATCGTTTTTTTTGGACCGCCATATTGAATCGGTAACACTATTTTACTGTTTTCCCCAAGCTTAAGTTAATTTACAATTACAGCTCTTAACTTACAATCAACATATTGATACTTATACCGGACATGTGGATAAAACTCAATGTTCTGTAGTTTTTATCAACACTAATTTAGAATATGTTGGTTGATTGCTCGATGATCCGATTGATTGCTCGATGACACTGTAGTTCATTATACGACAATTAAAATGGAAATTAAGAGGAAGAATTTCTTTTCTTCAGATGCATAATAATGTGATATAGCTTTCACCTAACACGGTGTTACATACCCACGCTCCTCCCAAAGATAACGCTCTTGTATTCTTCTATGCAGAAAACACCAGTTTAATGGCAATTTTTCAGGTGATATCTCGATGAAATTATAGTCATTCATTGGGGAAATGCGTAAATCTATGGCCAGGTAGAACAGTCACTCAACTATACATGTCCCTCAGTTAATATATTTGGAAAGAAATCGGCAAGGCAACAGTGAGTTTAACTGCAAAAATTCCACCTTGGGTGGGCAACCACGGCTTCATGCTATTCAATTCCACCTCTGCCTTGTTGTTCGAATACAGGGTGTCACAAAAAATGGTGGCAAGGCAAAGCACCGTCTTTGGAGTGACATACATAAAATAGTGACGCATATTTATATCATATCACAAATGAAGTCTTGGCTTTTTAATTCCGTTTACAGCATCTGATTTGGGTTTTTTTGCAATCTAGAAATATGGCTAATATTCTAAAATAGTGTTACTGTACCAATTGTGCCACTTTTCACAAGAATTGGATTACAGTAGAGCATCATGCTGATAGAATGATAGGGCTTATTGATTTACGATTTTACTTCAGAACCTACAAATGCACATCGAAAGTTGTTTGATTACATAATAGTCAAGTGCAATTTCAATTTGATTACAGAACTATGGTTATTTGTATTTCAATATGCTTCAAGAACAGAAGTTCCTTTTCCAGAACTCCGTAAAAATGTGTTGCATTTTTATGCAAGAAGATGTTTGATAAACTTGGCTATTATGTTTCCCAGCTGGTGTGCTCTATTTTGTTGTTTGTCTATATGAGTTATTTTATTTTAAAATGTTTTCCTAGAAAAAAGAACATGGATATTGAAGTAACACGCAAAAAAGATAAAGCATTTTAATTTGTGGCAGATGGATGAAATTCTTCTTCTTTCGAATCAATACGTTCCTATCACATGCATGTTTGAATTGGTGTAAAGTTACCTATTCTGTGAAAAGTGGCACAATTGGTATTTTTCACCCTATCTCCAGAATACTTGCATATCTCTGGATTGCACAATCCCCCAATCGGATGCTGTAAACGTTATTCAAAAGCCAAGACTTCATTGATAACATGTTTGTAAATATCACGTCACTATTTGTTTTTTTCATCTCCAACAGGGTGCTTTTTTGTTGGACACCCTGTAACCAGGGTTAATGTGTCAGCTGTCTGTTTAGCGTGTGTCGAGTTAATGACTCTTAATCGGAGCAATTTTAAAATGCGATATGAAATTCCCACATTATTGAACACTTTCAACTTCATGTCAACCAATTCTCTTTTTCCAGAAAAGCTTATGCTAAATGAGATTTGACATAAGATTATATAATCTGACCATATTGTATTAATATATTACAAAAAAACCCGTGACGAGAGAAATGGTTCGTATTTATTTTGTTTTGGTTTGTTTGGTCAAGAAGAATATTTAGATGCTGGTGCGGGCTTTCAATGCCTTGCTTTTCGCTTGTAGTACTATATTAATACCTTTGTAATCTATAATATCTAATATTTGTATGTTTTATTTGCCTCATGTCCTTTCCCACAAAAGGATTAACTGACATTCGATATGATATTTTCCCCCCCTTGAGTTACGAAGTATTAACTTAGTTCTGTATTAATTCAACACAATTGAAATGCGCAGGACCTGCAAACAGACATTAATATAGTTGTCCATATTTTGGCGATTTGGAATATTCCTTTTTAATAATACCCTTAGAAATTACGAAAGATCACTTTTAAAGTCCATGGCCAAACCCCAGATTTTTACCGAAGTGGTCAAGATTTTGGTACAGAAGAAGCTCTATTTTTTTCCTCATTTACCTGTGAAATCTTAGATCCAAAGGAATGTTGGTTGGAAGTTTGAGCGAACATCCCCAACATTTTGGTCGACCAATATTAATTTTACAAGTCTCTATGGGGCTTACAAAATCACCGTTTTTTATAGGCCTCGCATCAAACTGGATTGAAATATCGGCGGCGAAACTTTAACAGATTGGATTTTGGAGTGAATGGCCAATTTATTTAAGATGAAAACTTCCTATCCTTAAACCGGGCCCACCACCCCTCTTTAACCGCTTTAAATCAAAGAACCTTTTTAAGGTGTCTCAGTTCAGGTCCATTCTTGGATTTCATCTCTTAAAGACAAGGTAAAAACTAAAGTTCAATATCTTTTAATCCTAGTTAGGGGAGGCGACGTTACTTCAAGAACAGAATCAGAACAGTCCTTCAGGCAATTTCCATTGCCATAAGCTCGTTCCTGGAAGGAATTATAAAAACACGGCCTGTCAAGAGAAATCTAATTGGAGATTTTTGTTCATATATATCAACTCACCAAACCAAAGACCGGATGTAATTATCACTGGCTTTCCCTAGAAATATTTGCACAATTTGCGTTTACTGAATTTTTCAATTTAATATCACCCGTTTCAATTCAGTTAAATGTTTAACTTCACTTTTAATCATGAAAGAAACAAGAACCATGTTTTTGCTTTGTATACTACTCTTGCTTTCTATTTTTCAGCAATTTTTTTTTTGTCTATTAGAGGACTTTTAATTATTATTAGGATTTTCTCTTGTTATAACTCCCACTGGAAATATGAGTCTAACATTTTAGTTGATACGTGAAAAGACTTGTTGGATCTGACGATGTTAGAGACATTTCTCTTATGTCGTTTCAGGAACATGTACAAAGTTTCAAATGAATAAAAGTCTTACTATCCATGCTAATACAGAGTTTAATATACAAAAGCTGTAGTGTTTATATATCAAACCCAAATCGCATTTGAAGGACCAGCTATCGACACAACAATATGCCTTACCTTGTACAATTAATTATTCTATTTATACCGGTTTATCAGCTTCAACACGCAAATTAAAGTCAACATGAGAGAGAGAAGCATGATATTTTTTATATTGTTTTTGGCTGTAATCAAAATGAAGTGTAATTTCTTCGGCTCCAGCGCCTGAACTGGTGATTTGTAAACGCAGGCTAAATCAAAAAGAAAAATGCGATAATTAAATTTTACCAGCGCGCATTTCAACACCTAATTTAATCAGGTGTCTTCCGGAACGTTTTTCAAGATAGTGTAGTCGCCTATTAGTAATGGCATTTTAGTTAGAAGCCGGAGTATATTTTTTTACAAATAAAATCTATACTGAAATCAAGTTCTACACAGGATAATCTAATATTACATTTGTCCATATGATATTTCATAATCTTTTGCAGGGTGTAAATTGAAAATGAAATTAATCTATTCTGCGTTAAATTTGCAATTTTCAAGAAAATTGGATTTCAAAAAGTATTGAACCTTCAAAGAAAATCATGATGAATAAGGACTTATACAGAGTGTCCCCAAAATGTTAACTCTCGGGCCAAGAGCTTCTGTTAAAAATAAAAGTACGAATGGATTTTTGCTTGGTATGCTTTTTAAGCCAGACTAAAACGCTTTTAATTGTCATTTGTTTCATTCCATTCCGATATGTAGAACACAAGATATGCTTCATCAAAGATGAGAGTGCAAATTGACTTGGTCCGATTTCTGACTATTTTTAAATGCATAAAGTAACACAACACGAACAACTTTCACAATCTGTTCTTGTTTCCTACGTTTTTCTTACTTTTTTACCTACTTTCTTTCTTCTTTTCAAGCATAAAAACATACAATTAACATATTGCACATGAAATAAACAATATAACTTAGTTTCGACATTCTTTGCAATTCACTACCATAAATATTCTCGTGTATAGAGATTTCATAACCTTTCTGTTCCGCGATATCCTGCTATCTGATAATGAAAGTGAACTGATTGATGTCCATAATCTTAGGCCTACATTTCTAAATAAAGACCATTGTTGCATCTATTTTATTGGATCAAAATAGGTTAAAGGAATTGTTTTCATTAACTAAACTATAACCAGTCAAATGTAAATCGGACCAATTCGCTTTTTTTGGTTCCTCATTTTTGATGAAGCCATATCATTTGTTTCCTACACATTGCATTGGAATGAAATAAAATAGAACTTATTAATCTAGCATACCAAAAAAAAAAAGAATCTTGCGTATTTTTTTATTGCTCCGCGTGTTAACATTTTGGGACAGGGCACGGCTGTATATGAATAGGAAATTACTTAATAATACGAAAAATTAACTTTTTACCATCGACAATACATTCGGTCTGTGAGTGCAACAAGTCGCATCTTGATTTTCATGATTTACAGGAGAAGCATTTTTGGTTTTCATTTCTTTTTGTGACTTTTCAAATGGCAATAATTCTTACATACGATAAAAATGTATTTTTTTAAATATCTTATAAATATTTCATTTCCACTTAAGTCGACTAATTAAGAAGTAGTGGGCTAATGAAAATGGCGTACTACACACATGATTTCCCGTGTCGTGCAACAAAGTCGTATCTACCACTTACGACTTTGTTGCACGACACGGGAAATTCAATTTTGCAGTGCACAAAGTCGAGATCTACACATAAATTAGGCTCTAAATTAGCCGATTAATCTGCAATAAATTGAGAATTATCTTGACAATATATGTTAAATTATGCGTATTTATTCATTAATTTGGTAAATTAATTAAGTAATTGGCGTAATATGAGTGGGTAAAGGTCGTAACTACATTTTTGATATGTTTTTAAGGTTTTGGGCCGAAATTAGCAATAAATTAGCATAAATTTGATAAAAAAAATGAAATTGCTCTTTTCCAAAATATTTTTGGAGATTTTTACTTATAAACCTTTTTAAACACCATCGCTTTACAAGAAACAAAAATGTCGTATCTAATACTAGTTTTCCCGTGTGTGCAACAAAGGTCGTATCTACCAGTTTACGACTTTGTGGCACAAACACGGGAAATTCCAATTTGAGTGCAACAAAGTCGGATCTACACCAAAAATAGGCCTATTTAGCTTCAAACTCTGCAATAAATCGAGGGACTGTCACTGGAAAGGTGATATCAATTAAGCGAAGAACCCTACTTTTTAAATTATATCACGAAACTCAATTTCACCAATGTCAGTGACGAATGTGTGGCATTAAAATGACGATCTTTTTTTTTTTATTCCACGTTTCTGATGGGTTACCGCTGCGAGATCTATCCCTTTTAAGTAATCAAACTTGTTACAAATCAAAAGCCCGGTATATATTCATATTGCTAAAACTTTTAAATGTTCTTAGAGTGCAAATATTCAGCGGAATGAATTTGTACTGGTTTTTAAAGTGCAGTTCTCCATACACACACGTAGATCATGATAATCCTCTGCATGGACAAATTTGAGGACATTCTTTTGAAGTAACAATACGTTTGTGGGCAACATATTGTGGTAATATGAAAAGAGATTGACATTCTAATTCTACTATATAATCCAGTGGTTAATCGTGTGATTGTAAAACTCACCAATGCTGACAGATGAGTCATTAAGTTAGAAAGGCTCGTAACCGGTCACATTTCAATTGACCAGCCCCGTAATTATTATATAGTTCAAGACAAGCAGATCGTGTGAGGTTTTAAATTCCTTAATCCAAGGTGTTTCAAAAAAACTCGCGCCATGTCGTGACACCTTTAAATGTTACCGCGGTAGCATTTAAAGGTGTCACAGACTTATTGGACACCCTGCATGTCGCACACACATAGCTATTCTTCTTAATATGACCATTACGTTCATCTCTCCTTAAACTTTAACTAATATTGACCCTCTTTCGAAACCAAAGAGGGAGGATCGGCTCTCTTAGTACATGTTGTGTGCTTTATCATAGGTTGATGCATTTTACCTAGAACTCTTTGTCAAAGGTTCATGACTTCAGCTGCGCACTGATCCTTTGAGCTATTTCAACCGCGCCAACATGCGCATTACGTGGTCATTATACGCTATTTTACCTTTCATAACACTGAGATACAAGTTTTACTCGTACCTTACTTGATCTTAACACTAACACGTACACACCCTTACATAAACACACATGTTTAACACGCACTCACACACGTGCGCGAGCGCGCGATTACATGTGCACACATGCACAAACACACCCTGCACATTGTAATGTAGGCCTAAATGAACGATGTTGCATTAAGAACTTGGCAATGACGTAAATCGATGGCAAACACGTACGCCAACTGGAAAGGTGCTAATAAAATCTCACTAAAATGCACATCATTGACATCAGTTTTAGTCAATATTTCCGTATAAAGCCTATCGGACATCATTACCTGTCATGTTACAATGCATTTACCTATCGATAAGGACAAATTGCGTATCGCCTTTGGATAAAGAGTAATACTGTTTATAATATAAACACACGTTTATCTTTCATACTCCATGTTTTTATATAATTTTTGCCTAAACTAGGTCGCCGTCATGTCATTCACTAACTGTATTAGCGTCCCGAAGAACAGACAAGCAGACACTATTCTTATCTTTGAATCGGCAACTGTTGTTGTTTGGAAAGCTACAGCTCATAAGACCGTATAGTGTTCGCCCTATTTTTCGGATATATTGTAGAGACCGATTTCTTCTAGCCATTAGCATGGCTAACTTGTAGTGTAATTCTTCTTTAACAAGATGTAGATAACGTGTTTATGAGTTTAATTCATGGGATAAGGTGTTGGGTTTGAGATGTCTAGTACTCTAATTTGAATGAAAATATAGATCTTATTATACTGTATCTGATTGATGCAAAATGGATGCTGTTGGTATTACGAAGTGGTGGTTCTCTGTTGTTTTATTATTCGAATAGGAAACATGTTTGCTCTCTCTAATGTATAGTTATTTTTTTATCGTACAGTAAACCTGCCAATTGCAATTTTGTAACTTCCTGTGATACATTGATCATTGCTTTTTTTTTTCTTCTTCCACAGCTTACCGCCCAAAATGAAGAACTCCAGGCTTCCAGTGATATTCTTACCCAAGAAAGAACTCTGTTACATACAAAACTCGCAACCGCTCAGCAAGAGAAATCGGAAATCCATGTGAAATTTAAAAAGGACAAAGATGCATGGGAACGGGAAAGAGCTGAAATCAGAAGTACCCTTGCCCAACAAGACATGGCGCTCAAGGATGCGCAATGCATGTTGGGAAGACTCCAGGTTGTTAAGGAAACATTAGAAAAGCGCAATAAGGAATTAGAGGCGGTGATGAGTAAAGAAAAACAACAGGCAAAGCAGATAGAGACTGTACTTAAGGAGAAAGAAGCAGCGTTATATAAGTTGCAATCACCTCAAGAAAGGGCTTCAAAACCTGCCAGTGAGGTCCCAGATGGTAGGGAATTTGAGATAAGGGCCAGGACAAAGACGCGACAACTGGAGGAGCTTCACGAAAACTTGAATCGTGCAAATCGTGAGCTAGACAATGGAAAAGAACGATTACGAGAACTGGAATTCAGTTTACGACAGAGAGAACACACTTTAGTGACAGAACGATTAGAGCTTGTGTCTGAAGCTTCCACGCAGAGCGATTCAGAAAGTTCTGCAAAAGAAGACTCCAGATTATTAGAAGAGTTAGAAATACTGCGACAGCGATTGCAATCCAAAGAGCGCGATTGGAGATCTGAAAGATCAGAACTTCGCGATGCTGTGGATAAATTGCAATCAAGTCTTAAGAGCAGAGAAGCAGTTGGGAGAGCGAAAGGTCGAAGCTGCGTGCTGATGTGAAATCACTGAAAACAAGACAGATTGCAAAAGAGGAATCCTGGAAGGCCGAAAGAGCAAAATTCTTAAATGATGTCGGAGAGCTAAGGAAACACTTGAAAGCAAGAGACTCGGATCTTGAAAAGAATAGAGATTTGTTGAAGAGACTTGAAGCTCAGACTGAGCTGGTTGAGTCGTACAGAGAGGGAGAGGCAAAATTCAAGGAGGAAAGAAGGCGACTTCTTCAACAGGTTGGTGCGATTGTTTGTATATCATTCAATATCCTAACCAAAGTCCACTCTCTCTAAGTATCCTGTCAATTGTTTCATAAGTTTGTTTTCTGTTTATTCTAGTTGTGATGTTGTAGCTGCGTTCGCTGATTTTGTTATTACTGATCTGCTCACCTAGATAAGGGATCTCTTTTCGCCCCATATTAATAAAAGTCAACAGCAATCCTGGCTGATTTCGTTATTTCTTATCTACTCACTGAGGTAATGAATCGCGTTTCTCGCAAAATTAATAACTGTAACAAGCACTCCTAACAGCGGAATATTTTATGTAGGCTATCAAGCAGTGTGCACAACAGCTAAATTGTAGAGTGGCGTATATTTTGTACTCAGGCAAATTTATTACATTTATTTGAGCAATTTAATGTCTATTACCATATTTTAACACTTGGACCCGTATTCACAAATATTTCAGTCCTGAACTGAAATAAGAGTTAGTCCTATCAAAGAAACCACTCCCCTTTTTCTTATTTATCCATAATATTCAAAAGAGGGAGGATCAGTTATACTTTAGAGTGGTTCATGTTCTAAAATTACTCCTTTTTTCTCATTCCATAATAGAATGCAAGTGAGGAATAGACAAAATCATGTCCTTTCTCATAGGACTAACCACCGTTTTAGTCCAGGACTTAGTCCTCTTTAGGAACATGATTTGTATATTTCTAACTTGCATTCTATAATGAAATATCAAAGTAATTCTAGAACAAGAACCAAAGTGTACCGGCTCCCCTTTTGAATATTATGGATAAATATATGAAAAAGGGGAGGGTTCTGTTTGGTTGGACTAACTCTTATTTCAGTCCATGATTGAGATATTTGTGAATACGGGTCCAAGTGTTAAAATATGGTTAAGTATACATTGCTCAAATAAATGTAATAAATTTACCTGAGTGCAAAACATACAAGCCACTCTACAATTTAGCTGTTGTGCTTGATAGCCTACATAAAACATTCCCCTGTTAGGATTGCGTGTGGCAGTTATTAATTTGGGGCGAAACGAGTTTCATTACTTCGTTGAGTAGATAAGAAATAACGAAATCAGCGAACGTAGCTACAACATCATGGATAAACGGAAAACAAAAACAACAGGATACTTTGAGCTAAAATCAAGAAGAATTGGGAGAGATGTACCAATTTAGTTTGGGAAAACAAGTAAAGAGATGGTAGAAATCATGAAGCTTGATCATGTTTGAAGAAAATAGAGTAAATAATTATTTTCAGTCTTAGAATATATATTTCAAATCACATTGAGGACAACGGAGGGGGTTCATGTACGTGAATGTCTCATTCAAAAGGATACAAATATCCTGGAAATCAGCTGAGCAGTGTTATGGTCGTTGTCAATTTACCTGATATTGAAGCACTTGAACAGGTATTGGAATATTTGAAACTCTCCAATATCGTGATATTCTTATGTATACTCAATACAAAATCACATTCACAAAGCGTAATGTCGCCTGCATGCCATACCCCAAATTACGAATTCTACCAGGTGACTTCTATAGAGTATTGGGAATGATGATATTTCCAGCCAGCAAGAACTTAGTCTAGAAATACTGCAAAGAAAATGGCGCCTTTCTATTCCGGACTTTTATTAGTAAAATGTACAAATGCTATTTAATTTGTGAAAAAAGGCTTTCACTATAATTAAAACGGACATAAAATCAATTGGCACTAAATATTTTTCACTGCATGGAGCTACCACGACAATTGCAATGACAGTATCGTTAACTGCTCCATTATACCTAAACGAGAAATCTGCAGGGTAGCTAAATATGTTAATTTTAACCAAATATTATACACTACTGTTCTATACATTATTTAAAAAATGTAATTCACGTGGCTTACGATAGCTACATAAATCTTTTCAGGGCAAGGGCTAGGACTTTAAAATGTACTTAACATTTAGGTCTACATAAAGGTAGAACATTGTTTCTTTGGGTCTTACGTTAGAATTGCCTCATTAATTAGTATATTTAAAAATTGTTTCCACTTCGGGTTTGTGATGCATACCAAATAAGCTTGGTTATTGAGAGTACAAAAAAAATCATATCGTTTTTAAATTTGATGTTATACACACACAATTCAACAATACAGAATTCAAAACTGTAATACAATATTTTTAGAGGAGTAATCGGAGACATTCTGACCTTTTATTATCGTGTATCGTGGAGGAATGAAGGGAATAGTGTCTTTCGTATGCCCTACCGTTGAATCTGCAAGATTTAGGTAATGTCATCCCACGGGGAGTGTGAATTGAAAATCGAATAGCCATTGGATATTAACTGAAACACCCTCTCTGTAGACTATTTAGGTAAAGTCTTCAGAAGGGTTCATCGTGGTCAAATAGGTCATTGGTGAGAATTTGATCGTTTCTATTGCTTGTAGTCAAATCATCGTTTAACGTTTAGATCACAGCTGCGTTAAGTAACGGGTCACTTATAAAATTATACTACCCGGTGATGAATACAATACACTTTTATACTTCACACGAATAAGACAGTTTTACCAGATGTCCCATGGGACTGTACATATAACACCTGACCGTGTCATACACGTACTATTGCATCGGTGTCTTCACTTTAATGAGTATTGTCTTCTGCATCTGTGTAATATCATCCTGTACTGACTAATCTTCCCATCTTTACTAAAGTACCACTTGAAGACTATTTTAGTGGCTATCCTACATCCCACAAGTCATGATATTCTCAACCTAAGTTAAAAGGTGACCATGACCGTATTGTCTGATTCAAACCCTACGTTGATGTTTTGATGTGAGATATGGTGACAAGGACCCGATGACATTAACCAACAAGCAGTAGCACTTGAACTTTAATCGGAAATCATACACGCATAGAATAATAATCATAAGGCGTTTTAATCATCGCTTGGAATTGATGATCAGCTATAAAAATCGCGGGAATACAATCTTCGGGGAATATTAACTGTCCACATCCCCCTGAAGGCAATTTCTGAAGTGAGCCAAACCGAAATCTGTAGCTTTTTTTCTGTAGCGCTTTTTAGGTATTCAGCTACGGAACTGCATATCATTAATGCCGTGTAGCGTTGATAAGGTAAACGTGTTGATGAATTCAGAACCAGTGTTCATTTAGCATTACGTGTGATTAGTTTTCTGTATGTTTGAACGCTAACACCAATATCCACTTAGGGACTGATTGGCATTCGCTTTTTGCTCTTTGTTTTCGAACTTCTTTAAATGTTATTAGGCCGCTCAGTAGAAACTTTTTGTTACACGTGCAAAGTACCTTCGTAAGAGAAATTTTGTGAGTTCCGTTAAAATGTCCAGATGCTACGCGTTTTGAAAATTTCAGTACAAAAATACATATGGAATTTAAAGATCATCTAGATAATTAAATGGGTAATAACGGGTCAGGTTTAGCACATTCAATATTTTAAATCGGTATTTGCTACAGAAGGGTTTTTTCTGTTGTTCTCATTTTACGAGTTTTAACGGTCATTTTTTTATTTCAAAAAAGACGTAGGTAATTGCTAATTGTTAAAGGTGCAATGAGAGATTTCAAGTCATCCATATTTTCTGTGATATGTAGTGATTTCATATGGATAAGATACTTAATAGATTCCCAACCTTTTATTTGGCCACAGAAATAACTTAAAATGAAAACAAAAAGTGATTTGTTTATGCTTATATTTCAATAGAAAACATAGGCTGAATTTCGTATTTGCCCCTATAGGAAATTAGAAATCTCACAATTTGTGTACCCAAGAAATAGGTCTCAGCTTAATCAGAAACGGAACTAACAACTTTAGTTCAGCCTCATGCCAGCGAAGACCTGCTCCACCTGACCCAGTCAATCAGGGAACTCGCTTAATATTACAATAATTAAGTTGAAATGTTTATTGCTGTAATTTCATCAGTATCGTTTTGAAGCATATACAAGAACACATTACTAGAGAGCACACGATCCAGAAATCGAAAAACAATGACAAAATATTGTTAAACATCGTTTTAGAGCAAGTTATAAAAACCGTGGCACTCAACACGTAAAAGAATTATTGGTTATTTTTCATCACCATGGAAACAAAAATCAAGAAACGTTTTGCTCACTTTGGGGAGTGAAATAGATGGCCTAAATTTGGATATCCAAGAATTCTTGGAAGTATTTGTACTGCCTCTTACAGATTTCTTGCTATTACTACTTGCAATATGGCGACCAAAGAGTAAGTCTATAATAGTTTATTGATATGCTAAGGTTTGACGAACTCGTCTTAAATATCAGAATACATCTGTAGTTTGAGTAACTACAAGAGTTCGAACCATTTTACCATCTGCCCATGAAATGACTAACACAACTACCGTTGTAGGATTTTATATGGTAAAATGTGTCTTAGAAAAACAATACTTTATTATTTTACAATGATGAACTTTGCTTCAGCCTTCCGTTTGTACTAAACTTTAATATTTGACTTTTGAATTGACAGTAAATTAGAAACTATTCAAATGGTTTCATTTACCACTAAAATCAACTTAATTTACCCAGCGAAATCAGTTTCAGATTAAGAGGGTAGTGATGCAGACACGCACCCTGTGGGATCCCTCGAAGAACCGGATAGGGAACGTTATGATAGACTACAGAAAAGCATGAAAGAAAAAAAATGGAAAGAAGAGAAACAGAACAAAATCCAGTTGGTTGTGTACTTTCCCTCAGGGTGTACTTGTCTGAATACGTTACTGCAAATAGTAAAAAATGACGTCAGGGTTCACCAAGTGAGCGTTGTTATTCAGAAACTTACTATGAGCTTGGTTTGAAGAAAACTAGGTTGTCGATTTTTGAACCGAACTAGGTCAATTACTTAAAACATCATCCATCTTGTGAATTTCCCGTACGCCGCGCGGGAATGACGTACATCACCCGTGTGTGAAGGCAGAATGAAAAGATCCTGTTAGCATATAGAAATTTACAATTCTAGTATGGAAGAAGTGTTATCACTGCATGTACGCTTGTGGAATCTCTAGAGGTATGGTAATGATCATAAGGACCGGACCCGTTGTTGCACTCTCGAGCTTTGTAATAATTTTTATACACGACGACGTGTTTCTGAGCAATTTGCTTTTAATTTTGTAGAGTATCTGTACTAAATAATGATATAAATTATTTCAATGTTCCAAATGGTATTCATTACATAAAGTGAAATATAATTGATACCGGATATTTTTAACTACTATTTGAAACCTTTTATCGCGATATTTAAATGAGCACCAGTATTGTTACCATTAATACAGTTCCAGATGTTACCATTTTATTCCGCTTGTTCACCAATATTTATATAATTATTCAATTTTTTCTCGATGGGCTTCTTTTATGAGATATTAAATTAGCTTTCAGGTCGTCGCTAGCTTTGACCAAATTAAAATTACACTTTAAATTAAAATTACGCTTTATAATACAATAAGTAAATAATTGCCGTGCTTACACCACCAGCCATTAAATTACACACGGGAAGAATAGACGATCCCTTTTCTCAAAGGAGCATCAATAGCCAATCAGTGAATCAATTTCTTGATACTAATTCTGTGCACTATAATCGGTTTAGAATTAAAACACGGATTTGTCTTGCTTTCATAATATAGTGTATATCCCAACAATATCAGTATTATTTTCAGATTAACTTCTTTACTCGTGAAACTCGAGATTGAATGAAGAGCTATAACATTTACATAATTATGAGTAGCTATCTAAACATAAAATTCACCCTGTTCTTCTAAGATGTGATTTACACTGTGGAGTTCATCTCCTTATGTTTTATGCATGCACTGCAATACTCTTAAATACACAATGGATCAAAACGCTGTGGAAACGAGTATTTAAGGAAGTGATAAACAAAACCAACAGGTAACAAATAAATTCTTTAAATGCCTTACAATATCAGGCGGCATGCACCTGGAAGCGAAAAATGTAGGGCGAGTGCAATTGCTCTTTCAGTCTTACCTGTGGAAGACAAACTATTTTCTGGTGCGGGAGAATACGGTTATGTTGAATAGTAAAATCTGTCATTTCCTTTTACAGATTGAAGACAAAGGCACCGAGCTTAATACCATCCAACGGGAAAGAGACGGCCTACAGAGGTCTTTGGACAACCAACAGCGCCGTATTGAGCATGCGCGGCAAGAGGTTTTAGATCAACATACTAGAGAAGAGAAGATCTGGAAGTCGGAGATCTCGGCAAGCAGGTTTAAATTGGAAGCCGAAAGCAAATACTTCAAGGACGAGATTGAAAGGTTAAAGGTGAATAAGAACTAATAAACGGGTCCGTTAATGAAAATAAGTGCCACAACATAATTGCAATGAAAGGTTTTAAACAGAATTTGGTAGTATTTGACATTTGAAATAATATGCTAAAATCTAAGAAAATCGGAAAGCAGTGGAATAGGAGCAAGGCTAACACAGTGGTCAACATATGACAAGGGCATAATATGTGTAAAAAATACACCCACATGTTCTTCACGATTAAAAGTGTATAGTTTGCCCTATCTGCGGGTTGTAGTTCCATAGTAATAAGGCAAAATAGGGGCAAAAGGTTACAATGGGGTAAAATTTCCAAATCCATTGGATTGTTCTAAAATGGTGTCAAATTATTCGCCTAGTTGTATATTATAACAAACACATTGGATACAATGTCTGACACTTTGTTTTTTTTTTTTAAATTAGAATATGGTGGGGCTGTATTGAGCCTATGGGAGGTTACAAGCACGTATTCGGTATACATTTTCTTTTTGATCATCTTGAATTTCATGCCCTCTGCCCAGTTTTAACCAAATCTGACCATTTTGTAATTTTTACCCCAGGACGACCTTGAACTGTTAACATCCCATTGTACCAAAAGTATAGGTCATAGATAGGGAAAACTATACCTTTTTCTGAAGCTTATCAATAGCTGAATAAAATAGTATATATTTTAACACGATTTGAACACTTTTAATTTTTACCCCTATACAAACTTTCCCCCTTATTCTTCCACTTTCCATTGTAGTTCCACTTTCCATTGTAGAGATTTTTTTAGATTTTTACTATGTTATGTTTGATATCAAATACAACCAAAAGCAGTAATAAACCATTCTGTTGCAATTATTTTTGGGTAAAAACCTAAGTTCCCCCGTCTAGAACGTTTGTTAATTGCAAGTGCCCTTTAATGGTTTTCTAGAAAATGCGGCTCGTATTATTGTCGTGAACAAGATATGGTATTTCTTTCTTTAAGAGCGTAATTGCATGTTCCCCATACACATTCCCGTGAATGAATCGCGTTTCCCGCTTCAATTCCTCCCTTCCCACTGCACCCATAAATAAATGATCCCTCCCTAATTGTCTCACAAATTTGTTTTTATCAAGTTGTAAGACGTTAACATTCAGAGGTATCAATTACGGGTAGCATATTTTTTGTAAATACCCTCCTGGGAAAAATAATGTTATTAGAATTGCGACTTGAGATTGAAGGATTTCATTATTAATGTTAAAGTGTTCAATTGCACTCCTTTTCTAGACACAAGTGAACAGTGAAGCGATAGATAGAGACGTGGAAAAGGAAACGCTAGATCAAGTTACCAAAGAATTGGATCGGTTACGAGGGCTGTTTGATGACGAGTTAAAGAAGAAAGAATCGGAGAAAGAACAGCGGGCGAAAGAAAGCGAATTAGTAAGTGTAGTGATTAATATTTGTAGGTGTCTATGATCTGGTTACGCCTAGTTGCTCACAATTTTGTCTCCAACGGGTAATATTCATCTAAATCAGGTTGGAACAACATTCTCTCAATTTATTACGCATCTTAAAACTTCACTGTGGTGCAATACCACAGCGTGACAAGCACGTACCGCCCAGCACTGCATAGACTGGGCATTCAGTTATGCATGTCGTCAGGCATATGTATAGTTCGAGACCCCGTTTTAGAGGTGTTTTTGTAATCAATGTTTCTGCTTGCATAATAATAAATAACAATAATGGATAACGTTTGTGGTTGATACCAGAAAAAAAATCACCTTCATCAAGAACTTGAAATATTGGGCTCCTCTCTGACTCGTCCAATATATGCTCTATGTTTGGGGGATATATTTTGGTATCAACCTAAAATTATAAAACATGATGTTCACATCACAATGAATTTGTGGAATTGCCGGAAAGTAGTATGTCACTATAGATGGTGTGACATTTGTTTATGTTTGTGGCGCCCCCTGACCAGATTTTATATAGAAACTACCGTAATATTTGCCTACCATAAAACAACAGAGTGCGTCCTGAATGTCAACATGTGACATCATATGTCACAATGTCACACCATCTACAGCAACCCCCTCCAAAACCAACAAGTGATTTTGATAGAATATATTATGTAATACATTATTATGAATGTGTGCTGAATGGCATGTTGGTTCACGGGGAAAACATTAGTTTTTGACCTTTTATCTCAAAAAGTGAAATTGCCTCAGAAATCAAGCTGCATAAATTATTTGAGTAAGTCCACCAAACAGTAATTTTATGTCAATAACAAAGTAACTATTTTATATCAAATGTTAGCATTTCTTTAATCATGTTTATTGTTAATAGTTAAAAAGCCAAGTCATTGCTTGATATCTTCTACAGTTTTTAGTCGATAGGTTTACCTTTCTACTGCATTTAAGACACATTTATCAGTCATATGCCTCGGATGACTGTGTCACTCAGAGAACCACTTAAAGGGCTGCTGAGTGACACCACCACACTGAAGAAACAACCTCAGATGACTTCTTTCGCTCAGGGAACCGTCTTAAGACATAGAAACACTTGAACTATATATCTACATGTCTGTGTGTCACTCAGGGAACCACAGTCTTGGAGGAACTACCGCAAATGACTGTTTCAATCAATGAACCATCTAAAGGGCCACCGAGTGACACAGTCATTTAGCTGAACTCTACCACAAGAGTCACTGAGTTTTTAGAAGTAAAAAGATATACACAACTGTATTTTGCATCTAATGGTATCGTCTTCGCTTGCGCTCTACCGTGCAACTCCTATTCACAAATATATAGCATTTTTATTTGTATTTATTAATCTGTCATCCATGTTGAAACACTTAGAATGTTTTCTTTTTGTTCCCTTTCTGTTCCTTTGCCCAACATATATAGCTAGGTACATGTTAACTTTGAAAATGTGAATTATTGTACGTGCATTAAATAAGAAACATATTGAGACAATTTTTGGGAGATTAATTGAGTGACATTATATGCGATTGCTTTTGATGACCGATTAAAGCGAATATAATTAGCCGTATTAATATGCCCAGACATGGATGTGATCCATACTGTATGTAGTCTGGTAATGATAACCCTCAGGGTGGATGGAGAATAACTGCATCTTTATCTGTGTTATTAGGCATGATTGAGACGTCTTCAACACAGACTGCTGTTGGAGCAATAACAAAATAAATCTTTATGTCTTATACCCTTATGATATCTGCATCAATTAGATTCACTTCTCGTAACCCTTTATCTTGTCGTATCTTGTTATGTCCTTTTCTATCTTGTCTTGGTCTTGTCCCGTTCTTGTCCTGTCTCGTACCTGTTGGTTTATATAAAGTTCTACTCCCCTGGGTGGGGTCAACCTTAAAGATCTTATGATCTTAATGGCCTCTCCCACACCCATGTTCCTTCCTTATTATAACTTTTCTAGTAAGTTATACAACCACTCATAATCGGTCTTTCACGTTTTTCTCAACTGCAATACAGGTTACTTAATAATAATATATATCTATAGTATTAATATATATATATATCTAGATATATATATATATATATATTACATATCTATTAAATCATATGTATGTCATCTGACTTTGATCAACTCAATTATATATCGATTATTTTATTATTATGCTGTATTTGCTATATGATTGTACATTTCCGGAAGATGTGGTGTGAATAAAAAACTGAACTGAAATAAGTATGTTACATGGAAATTAGGAGGCATTTAAGAGACTGCAGAGAGTAGCAAAGATAATGATAAAGGGGAAGTCCAGTTGCAATACGCTGGGCGTGTAGGAATGTGGAATGCCTTGGTTCATTAATTATGTTTCACGTACACGTACACACATCGTGGTATTGCTACTAAACCTCTCTAATGATCCTAACAGGTCCCCTATAGTAGATTTCAAAATAAGTGAGACCTCATTAAAAGTTTTAGGTCTGTCCATTCACCGTGAGAGGTAAGAGGAAATATTTTAATGACCACAGGTAAAAAAGTTTGTGGTACTCATAAAATGTATAGTAATCTAGCTAGTAAATAACATTGTTTACATAAAGACATTGTTTTGTTTCACAGTTTAAGTAGATAGCTTGGATGTTTCATTTGAAGAAATGGGGAAATGCATTTCTTAACTTAAAAAAAAAACACCATCAAATATTTCATTAAATGTCGTTATTTGAACATAACTTACCTTTGACACTGCAAAATACCATTCTTTATAACAGTACTAGAGAAATAATGCATTCTTATATCAATGCACACATAACACAAGTTTTTATTTGGCCATAAAAAGTGGGCCAAACTTGTATAAGAGATTAGCATAAAGCGGATTTGACAAGTCCTATCATTAACAGACCATTGTAGAACTGAATGCATCAGGTTCCAGTAAGCCGATTCTGTAAAGTAACTTTGTACCATGTTTTTGTAATGGCAACAAAGGCCTAGTCTCCACATGGCCGGGGATTGAACCATCACCCCTATGAAAATATGTATGGAGTCTCACTTAATTTGAAATCTACTATAGTTGATTATTGTACTCAATACCATTGTTTCTTAATGGGATTATAATAATATTGGGGTTGTTTAATTTATCGTCAATTCATTTTAGGTAAAATTTCAAAGAATTAAGATCACTGTAGGTAACGGTATGCATTACTCGTGTTAAGCTTTTTTAGTTGTACCTTATTTTTACCTTATTTTTACCTTAAGAGTAGGTATTTATTGATTTGTCGCTTTTGACTGACATTTGAAAACACCTGCGGCAATATGGCAACTCGAAGTCTGCCCAATTAAGTGCGACGATACAGATAATACTTTCCCGCCATATTTCTACAGGTAAAAAAATCCAAAGAATTCATTGAGGACTTCCAAAGAGACAAGAGGAGCTTCAACCAACAATTGACAGAGGAGCGGAACAGGTTTGATACCTTGCAGCGGACATTCAGCCGATAAGGCGACATGGGATTATGTCGAAATGAAAATTCAGGCAAAATAAGCCGGGTAAGTTGAGAAGCTTTTACACGTTCCCTCAGGTGTACAGATAAAATTTGCCGCTCATTGCCTTATAGTCAAAATCCCCCCCAAAAAACAAGGGGAAAACAAAATTGCGGACTGCGTCATTTGCCAGACGTTGCACGATTTCGAATCCTAATTTCTTACGGCGTATTCTGAAGTTGGTGCCAACAGTTCTAATAAATCTTGTTAAATTAAAATATCGTCAAATGCGGTGAAATAATTACAAAGTAAAAAGTGTGCATTTGGTACAGAAAACTTGACATAATACGCAACCGGTTTTCTTTTTCCTGTCTATATATCGTACTCTGTTCTTTCGACCTCGTCGATAAAGGCAGATCTAGGTTACATTTGAACTTATGTAACCCGTTTGTTTTACTAAGCAGTAGAGACACGCTCTAAATTGCATTTTAACGTATGGGCAAAACATTTGCCAGCATAGCTCAAGTGAATTAATACGATAGCGATTTACTTGAATTACTCAAAGATTAATGATTAAGACAATTATTTTGATGAGGTTAAGCAGCAGATTAGAGCATTTCGCTTAAACTAGGTGTGCGGTAGTAAAAAATTGGGTTTTTTAATAACTACTTCATCTGCTTAAAGCAATATTAGCACATTTTTTGAAGAGCGCCCCCAATTTTCAAAATTTGATATTTTTGCACAGCTATTTTGGTAATTGTCTAGAAAACTACCCCTGAGAACGAGAATGCTCAAGATGGCTATTTATCATAAAATTAGCGATTTTTGTAATTAGAATTGTGATCCTAGGATTGTACGTAACGGCAGAAGCTGGAAGTGCTAAGTTTATGTCCGTCCAGAGGAAAAGGGCCACCTCAAAAATGACCTCTACTTGACTTCCTGAACCATGAAACAACTAATAGATGAGCGTAGATACGTACATGGCGCTATTTCCGGGCTATTTCATATTGGAAGGCCGTTTCCAGCAGCCGTTGAATTATTATCGGGATCCCGATTATTAATTATTCTCGTTACAAAATGCCTTCGTTTGCGACACATAGACATTGTAGAGCCATTCAGGTATAGTTTTCTTCAGTTACCAATGCACCGTGTAAAAATCTCAATTTTTTTGAAAAATTGGGGGCGCTCTTCAAATAAATGTGCAATATTGCTTTAATGTGATCTGTTGTAAAAATAAGCTCATCTTAAAAACACTATCAGTGATTTGCTAAATAAAAAATCGAAAAAAATCAGATTTTTGCATGTCTGCAACATAGATTAAAATATTCTACAAGCGATAAGACCAAAAGCAACCTAATAAGGACAAAATCTGATATTTTAGCCATACTGTCCATACGCGACACTTACGTCAACACGTAATTTAATGGAGCGTCCAATCTTTGAACGCCGCTGTTTTCTTCCTATGCTTGTCAATTTTTCGGTTGAAAAAATATTATAATTCACATACTTACCTTCACTTTTGGGCTATTCCGGCAAATTTTAAATACTTTTGACTCTTTTCGGGCGAACTGATGATATCTTTTAATTAAACCAACAATCTTCAACCATTTCTTGAAAAAACCTGGATAGCTAGTATTTTTGCGGGATTCCCAGATAAAGACAGAAAATCGAGTACTTGCATCCGGCTTCATTCCTTTTTAATTATTATTTTTTCATTGCAAGGACATGCAAGTTGTAACTGGACAAAAGTGTCCTAATCTGTCATTTGTTCGTGATTTTGGTGGGAAAAAGAACACAAAGAGAAAAGCAAAGCAAACGAACGATAGTTTTTCAGAACAATTTACATGCTTTTGTGGAAATAATGTGAATCTTTAAGGATAACAGTCGTAAGAAGATAATATTTTGGTTCTTTGAAATTCAGAACCACTCCAACAAACAATGTTAATGCTGTTTGCAACGATGAGTAGAGAAGTCTGCTGTGTTTTTATCCCAATTGAAAACCACAATGTAGTGTTTGATACGTGTCCAATTATGCCACGTATAACAGTGGGCGCAATTGTTTGGCAAGCCCATGAAATCCATTAGAAGTATGTTGATACAGGAATGAATCACTCTAGGGTTCACATTTTACTGAACAATATTTTATCACACACACACACACACACCACACACACACCACACATACCTGCCACATTCACATACACATTCTGATAAAATCTGATGCTGTTTGCAACTGACAAAACACATTCCAGTAGATTACCTGGCATAGAACCGGGTTTATTTTTGGATTTAGTATCACATGCGAGGTGTCGCCTTTTAAAGGTCCATGGCCCAATAGCTAATAGCCTCGTCCCCAGAAGACCCAGATTTTACCGGAAGTGGTCACAATTTTGGTATCTGAAGAAAGAACTATTCAGGGGCGTACCCAGGTCCGGAGAACCTCGGGATGCAGGGACCTACATGTGTAAGTAAATATGCTAATTTTGTATAATTTTTGGCAAACCCCCGAGTGCGCGTGCTGCATCCGAACCCCGGCTGGGTACGCTGTGCTATTTTTCTCATTTACCCTGTGAATCGTAGGGCTAAAGGATGTTTTGGTTTTTGTCAACCAATATTAACTTTACACCAAACTCTAAAAGGCTTCGCAAATCACGTTAAAAGCTCTCACGTCAAAATAGCGTATTATATCGGCGCGAAGAGCCATTCTATCAGATAGATACTTTATATACATGCATCGGGCCTCCCCCTTTATTAGTTGGTCAATCTATACTCAAACATGTCCACAAAAACTAACCGTGCAAGTTCTAAAGCAACGCTCGCCACGTGCTTTTAAAAATTGGTGCTTAAAGCACGCCAGGTGTTAGTTGGATTGAGTCATGCCAATTCGACCAAGCTACGCCTATGTACAAAATTAAAAGAGAGAACTGATATATGCTTGACTGACGGTCTTCTTTTTTTCTCCATGAAACGGAGCAGAAATACAAATTGTTTATCAATGTGTAGACAAAATGGCCCTTATTCCAGAAACTTGTTTGGCTAAACGTAATTTTAGCTTAAAATCGCCGTAATTTAAAATTGCGTTTAAGCAAAAGCGTGTAAAATCTTTTTAACCATTTGCTTACTTAAACTGAAACTTTAAACACAAGTAACATCGACGTTATTTAAAGACGCAACGTGAAATGGTATAAAAGGCCTTCTTGTGTTTTAATGGGTTGAGCGCACAACGTGTCCATGGCTTTCCGTAGCTTTAAGGTGCTCCACGAACTGGGCGAGAACGATATGCACCATTGCTGTTGTTCACTGGACAGTGCAATGTGCCGTACACTTGACGAAATCACACACTAAAACACTTCTTAAAACTGCCCCGTACCTAGTTTTAAATTTCGACGGCATTTTTGGCGAAGTTAAAATTACGTTTGACTTTAAACTCCTTTCTGGACTTGCTTTTACTTAAGCGCTACTTTCTCTCACAATAAAACGTTCGCTTAGCTTAAGTCTGACTCAGAGATTTCCCGATGAGGCGCACTCATTTTCCAAACAAATCGGGCCCGTAAATTCTCAACGATGTTTTAAAAATAAACGTGGTTGGCCTAAAATGTGGTTAAAGGTAACGCACTGTTAAAAAACCGCAGGTTAAATATTTTAACAAGTCGTTTAGCTAACCACTGTAATTTCCACGCGTAAATTCCAATCCACCGAACTGTGAACTTTCTCTTCGCCTCTATCAAACGTGTGCTGAACAATATTTATATGCCAGACAATGCATTCCGTAGTTGTAAATGCAACGCAAGAAGCCCACGGGTAAATTCAAGAATGTCACGTTAAGCAAGGAGCTTATACGTTTGAATGTTGGAGACAAAAGCCCGGACCTATTTATTTATTTATTTATTTATTTTTTTGCTTCGAACATACGCTTTTACAACAACGGCCACACGCCAATCATGCACGTGCCGTTCAATACAGAGTAATCACTTATAAATCAAATGAGACATGACCCACAAACACACACACACACACAAACAAACACTATGCAATGTCGTGGTTAATTACCCCTGCTACGTCCCAAACGCAATGAGTGCAAAACTTTGGAAGGTTTGTGGCATCCATATTACGGGAATGTCACAGGGGCTATACCCCACTTGCATATGTACAAGTAGGCCTACAGAAGCACATCCAAAACATAAACATAATTTATAAGTATCCGTACTACATAATGTTACATGTACATTATCCCTTACATTTTTATACATATAAATATCAAGTCTTATTTTTAATATACCAAGGTAAAGAATAACTTCCATATCATGTAGACTAGTTCTAAGTTTCCCAGGCTTGCTTTTATGTACGAACTTACCAACATTTAATATCAAAAAATACAGCAACATTCTCATCATTATAAGTACAGTTTTTAATACCCCTACATCATGTGTTCCTTACGGGCAAGCTACTGGAATATATAATTCCCATAATATCAAGACGGTTAATGTTTGTAAGGTTTCTTTCAAGGTTGTGCAACTCATCGATTCTTATATTGTTTAATTTTAGGTTACCACAAACAGGAAATGTTGGATGTCTTCAATACCATTGTTGCAACAATGAGACATACATTATCATGATCACACCATTTGCTAGTTCTATTAGCTAATTGCAGTGTATTGGATCTAAGTTTAAACTTCAACTTTACTCCTTGAAAATCAGTTATCAGAAGATATTTTCCATTATAGGCGCTTTCTTTATTAGTGAGTAAGTCGCAAGTGATGATTTCCTGTTATTCTCCTCATTCCAAAATTGAAGGTAACTATTAAGGTTAGCATTTTTAAAGTGAGCAACCCATTGCAGTCAATAGGTGCATTGCCGATTAGTGCTTGATCCAAAATGGTATTGATGTCATAATTACAGTTGATACATGTCTTAACAATATTGTCAAGAAATTTAACGAAGCCGGTCAGCCTTTGATAGGTTGAGAATGGTGTTCAGCATGAGGCTGGGCCAGCGGTACCGTTCCATGTGTAGAAGATGGTGAAGTATTGAATTCTAAGGTTGTCTTGTATGACCTTAATCGGTACCCATCCAAGATCACCATATAATGCCTCTTTAGGAGTGTTTCTGGTGGCTTTCAAGATATAACGCGCCATTTGCAATTGAAGCGATTCAATTTTGTCAATATCGTTTTTGCTTGTGTTAATCCAAAACCGCGCACGCATATAGTTAATAGTGGGAAGAGCGATGGTTGCGCCATAGAATATCCCCATAATAAACGCGGTTATAATCGTCGAACCGATCAATAATTGACTTGATGTAGGCGATAATTTTGTTGACTTTCATGACAGTTTGTTCAATGTGGTAATGATCCGAAAGGATTCTATGGATATAGGAACCAAATATTTATATGTGTCAACTTCGGTAATTGTGGTGATCACCCACATCCAAATGTATAAACCTAATAACGTGACCAAGTATAATACATTAGATTTCTCATAATTGAATTTTAGTTTCCAAGAATTTGCAATTGTGCTGATAAGTTGAGCCATCTATTCAATTACATCCTCGTCGTCTATTTAAAACTGTTTTATGTCGTGTGCAGCACTCGCTATCAGTCAATACTATAGCAGATAAACACGAGCATGAAATAGAAGCAAAGGAAAAATGGACGAGAAAAATGAACTGAGAACTCGGAAAAGAAAGATAAGAGAAATAAAGGAGGCCTAATGGTCTAACCACGAGTATCCCATAGAGCTGAAAATATCAGGCATTTGATGAAAACGTGAAGTTAAACACGACTTAAACTACCCCCGGACCAAGTCTAAGTTTAACAACGTTTTAGGCATGTTTAACGATGTTCGGCTAAAATTTAAACAGCGTTTAAAGTTAACATGCTTTTGTGAATTGTCGTTTATTTTAGCGGGCGTTTAAATTGCGATTTAACCAGTGATTAGCGTTAAACATCGTTGAGAATACGGGCCATCGTGTTTTTTGCATATGCATTATGCTTGTCCATATACTAATCACTGTGTTGAATAACTAATGCTAAATCGAAGCCCTTTATATAGAAAATCACAACTTTGGTTAAATACGGATCCCCGGAATTTTTCTTATACACGGTATCATATGGGACTGTTTTCTACTGTGCATAAATGTTTTACTGTGTAATGCAAAAACGAAAAACCCGATTCATCTCTAACTTTGTGAATTAAGAATTTACGTTACAAATCTTTAGTCTAGATGGACTTATTATTTTAATTACTACACAAAAAAATTATATCGCGAAATCTCTGAGTCAGCCTTTAAAAATCGCGCGAAACACCTTTTTTGGAAATACGGGCCATATTTTTATTTCCCAGATGTTCCGTTGTGGATATCACAAAGGATCACATATTGCCAAATTAATATTTTTGGGAGCCTTGTGACTCCAAAAGTTGACCAAAACGGGCCCCAATTCCGATTAAAGTTAACCATAACACAGCAATCATATGATAAACATTAACATGATGCCATTTTAAACAACCTCCCTTAGAACTCAGCTACAAGATTTGCATTACTTCCTATTTCTGCGACAAAAAGTTAAGAAAATTGTTCTTGAAAATCTTAAAGTAACAAAGTCCAAGAAAAGTGCAAGAAAGTTGGAGATATTTAGTAATTGAAGAGTTTAATTTCCCAAAAAGCGCTGACTCCCCTAGCTGTGTCCCTGAGCAGAAATCCATTAAAAGAATTCCACGTACGAGTTCATGGGTCAATGATAATAAATCACTATATGTCACCTTTTTTTGGATAGAATAATAACGTGCTTTAGCCCCATGCCTTAAAACAGTACTATAGCACGGTAAAAATAGTCCCGCTTGACCTCCTCAAAAGGGGTGCATTTCACTCTTTTGGACGTGGTTTTCAATCCTTTTGGAGTGGGGTTTTACTCGCTTATAGTAAATTTCACTCTTTTGCAATGAATTAGCTCGTTTTGGAGTGGTTCACAAGAATTTCACTCTCTTTAAGAGGGAGCTCTTCACTCTTTCACATTTGCAGAGAATTGTTTATTCAACTTGAGTTTCATGTCCGCTATTTATAATATTTTGTCTGTCGATATTTCTTTTACACATCTGATTTAATTGCCGTTAGTTCTGTTCACTAACACCCTACGTAAACGCCATTTCCTAGATGAATCCAAATTCAGGTCTGATAATCATAACTGCCATTGCCTAACTCTTACATTTGCATAATAGGCGTAGTAAAGTTGACGTTGTATCTATTATTGGCCGGTTTCACATTGGATCATATGTGTGACAAAATTTTTTTGACTCAGTTTTTTGCTAATATGGTAGACTTGGGTCAATACTAATTGTGTCCTTATACGTTTCCTAATTTTCGATAAGCGATTGATATTGGCATACAGTTGTAAATCATCTGGAAAATGATGACGACTTTGTTAATTATTAGAATGAGCGCACAGCCAATGAATGATACAAAAAAAAATCCTGGGAGTTTGATTTGTAGTAATTTTGTTTTCCTGAAATATTCCAACTTACTTGATTAATTTTGTTCCCTAGATACAGACAACTTTCTCCCAATAATAATTAGTTTTTGATTTAAAATGTTCAATTTCAGACAAAACTTGGTGTACAATAATACTTGACACGCTTTTGATTCATACCAGTGTATAACAAGCGTGGCTGAAGTAGAGTCTCCAGAGAAATTTCATATAAACAGCCACCATTTACCAGAAAATACTAATAGGACATTACAAATTTGATTGTTGAAAGAATAAAATATTAGCAGTAATGATCTGGGGTAAAGATTGAAAAAATACGGTTTTCGTTTTTCCTAATTATATTTTCTGCAATGACAACTTAAATTTCACAACTTGTGATTGTAGCGTCCCCGCATGTTCTGTAACCGATCAAGTCACGTATATCTGCACAATCAACGCAAGTAGTTTCTTTTCTTGGTATCATTAATGCTCTCCCTTCGACGTGAGGTTTGACTAATGATGATTTATTTAACTCATAAGCAAATACGCCATTAGTTTCTCCTCGTACTAATAAATAATCTGTCAATCACACAGCAAATATCTTGATAGTTTGATTTGATTGGAACGTGGCCACGGTCTGCATTCTGTTCATAAATAGGTGCAGAATGCGACATCTTAGTTTCCGTTTGGCATATATTTATCCAGCCCAGTTTATAACTGAAAATGTTGAAGATGAGTGACAACCCTTAAATTTATGTATCTATTATATTGGTACTATTTGTCTTTCTTAGCTTGAGGGCCAGACAAAGACGAAGAAAGTAAAGAAGGACGACTTACAGACTCGGATGCAAGCTGCGTGGGAACAAGAAAGAGGAGAAAATAGACGACTGGTAACAGAGGCTAATCACAACTCCTTGGAAACCCAACGACAGATGGATGCATTAAGTAAAAAGAAACAGAGGGAGATGGAGATTATGAAGGAGAACTTTGAAAAGGAACGGATAGAATGGCGAAATGAGAAAGGCAAAATAAATGAGCATATGCACAAGGTACAAATGAAATGTTGCAAATCATTTTGCATGCGTCAATGCATTTGCATTAATGGCGCAATTAAACGATATGAGGATATAGACGAAACACACAGGGTGGGCAAAAAAAATCACCATTTAAAATTTAAACTAACTTTTGATGTGGATATTGTTTAAACTTTAGGATCACTTTTGGGCTGAAAAGAAAGGTAGAACTTTAGAAATTTGTTCTATCAACATTTATCATGTTTATTGCAATTTATATAGTAACATCCAGTTTCTCATTGGCAAAGAACTCAGAAGTGTGATTTCACTGTTTAATTTTTCACTACACAGATATCAGAATGTCCCAGTTGTTTTCCACTTTGCCCCGTTTTGATTTCTAACACTTTCCCGTTATTGAAAATTTTCTCACGCTGCTGTTCTATTAGAAGGATATCTCAAACCATGTCGAAATTCTCGATGGACCTTCACAAAGGTCCAAGCTCAAATACAATAGCACCATTTCGACATGTTGTTATTTCGACAACTGTGGCATACTGATTATCGAAACAAAGAAACAGTAAAATCTCGCTTTTGAATTCAGACCCCTAAAGAAACCCTACATGTTACTAATTAACCCACCATACCTTGTAAAGTTCCTATCTACATGACCCCCCTCAAGTGTGCTAATGAGACCTTTTTACGCATGGGTCATTACATGAAGTTAGAAAACAGTCGGACACTGTTACATTTTCACCAGTTATGAAGCTTTTTCACTACCTGTGTAAATGATAGCAGAATCTTGTTTTGCATGGTGAATATGGAATACAACCCGCTTGTTTGCTTGCGATGACACAAAATGAAAATGATACAGGTGTTACAAACATCTAACTTGGACACAACGAATGACATATGGTGTTCATGTTACATATCAAAGGAACACAATGGCATGAACAAATATTCAGACATAATGAAATGGGCCCTTACTGAAATCACTTCCACAAATTTGAAAATTTGGTGTTTAAATTTTGTACAAAAAGGAGGAGTAACTTCATTTCTCAGCCAAGGATGGTGACATTACTGTCTGCATTTTATCAAACTTGAAAAGCATGCAGTCATCAGCTCACAGACCATTGCTATTGTATATGTGCTAATCCCAACTGCTAATCCTCCATTCACTTGTCAGATCAATATCTTACTACAAGCCTGAAGTACAATGTCTAAATCCCAGTCTGAATGCTTTTGAATTTTGTCAAAAACATGCTAGATACACTGTGAATCCTAGCAGGAATGTCAACACCTTGATTTTCAATGGCAGAAATTGCCACGAATTCTTGCTGTTTTTACTGTTTTTACAGAATGTAAACATCCAATTGTTTTCAAATTTGTGGAAGTGATTTCAATGAGGGCCCATTTCTTTATGTCGGTTTTTTCATGCCATTGTGTCCTTTTAACAACATTTTTGCTATTTCTCAGGTAATTTACAATCTAATGCCCTTGTAAGAAGATATTTTATTGAATTTAGTGTGTAGTTTCTGTTTAACAAACTAATTTTGTCATTAGTTCTAAAATGCTATAGCACACTTTGTATTAAAGACACGATGTCCATATTTTATGTTGGATACGTTTGTTGGTATACATCAAAATTTACTACCAAAATAATGTCTGAATGCTTTGAAACTTTGTGAAATACTTCTAACAACCAAAACAGCTATTGTATGAATGGTTATTACATAATCGATGCTTACCATTGGAATGACAGTATGCCAAAATGTCACACTTTGTAGTCCATCTTCATGGAATGAGTTACAAGATTTTACCTTGGTGCTATCCGGTGCTGTTGCCTTGGGTAATTGAACATTAACTGAGTGAGATACGGTATCGCACGTTATTAATCATTATGCCGTACGAATTTAAATAACCATTTTCTGTTTGTAAACGACGCATTTCTAATGGAAAATAGGTCCATTGGCTACAAAAAGAGCATATTTGTGACATTATACTTTTAAACCTGGCCAAATTGTGACTGAAATAAAGCATTTGATATTGGATTTTTATATCCTGAAATGCCAGATATTTTTATAAACGTGTCAGTATATAGCATTGAAAAGGATTCTCAACATTGACAATGTCTTGGCGCTCTGTAAATATATGGTATAGGCCCTATTTTTCATTGGATTGCATTAATCTATTAGTTGTTTCTCTTTTAACTTCTCTGTATTCAGTTAGAGGAAGAAATTTGCAGGCTTAAAGACAACCAAAAGCGAACTACGCAACTTGAGTTGAGATTCCAAAGAGAACGAGAGTCATGGCGACGAGAACGAAACGACGCGCAGAGACGATTGCAAGATAGCCTGAGTACTAGACGTATGGAACATAACAGAATAGACGCCATACTGACTGAGGTAACATGAAACAATGCTATTTTATAACATTGAAGTTTGATTTGCGTCAAATTAACGATCTTGCTAGCACCGTAGTACGTATCGTATTTCCTCACACAACCATGTTCTAGTATAAGCCTATTGCTTTTTGCAAGTCAAAGAATGGCTGACATTAAATTTTGTTTAAATTAATGGTTCATGAATAAAGAATCTGAAACAAGACATGTGAAACAAAGAAGCTATAGCGGGTATCCTCTTAAGAGATACAACGCATTTATGATTGTGTAACATTGCTGTAGCGTTGTTAGTACTCGTTTCCTTCCATAACTAATTTCATGACGGAATGGATAAAATTCTTGCTAATAACATGAACACGCACTATCAGAATCAACTTAGTTTCAAATAATTTTTTGCAGAATTGTTTGTTAAACCATACACAAAATAGAGGGTGATAGCATCACCAAATAGACCTTAATGCCGCTTCAATTGGATTTACTTAAATGCCTCACAATTAAACCGTGCTTAGATTTTGTATGGATGAACAACATCACATGTCTTATTTTCCTTCCATTATTCAACGTGTTTTTTACAACATAGAGTAAGTGCTAATGTTCAAACGACAGTTAATCCTGTAATTGTTTTTAAACGAAATTCCCATTCGTCAACCTGTGTTACTCCAGTGCCGAAGAATGTGGTTAACGTCTGTGAAGCATGGATTTTTCAGGATGGATCAAAACGAACGATCGAGATGAACTGCTCTTGTCTTTTTTAGATGTTGCTGCTTGAGCAAGGCTTTGTTAAAATTCAGATCGACCGATATTACATTATAACAGTTTAACGTTTAACTCATTTTGTAAAAGATTAAGACCAATGTTCGCAAAGGGTGTCTATTAACTGTTTAGGTAAACAATCGTATTTCTCTAAAATAGTAAGGTGGATAAGAGAATCTTTTTGGAAGTCAGTAAATTGAAGCAAATTTGTGAAATTATACGAAAAAGAACCCATATACTGCATTTTGTGATTAGCGTCGCATGTCAATTTTAAAATTGTTAAACTTTTTCACAATCTAATAAAATGTTCTTTATTAAGTTCACTCTCTTGGCGTTAAACTTTAATCAGATAAACATTTGTCTAACATGCTTTGAGAATACGGACCGTTCTTGTTTACCCGTGGCAGAGTACTTCCAAGTTGAAGTGTTTATAACGATATAATGGTGGTCCCAAATATTGAACCCACTTTGATATAACACCTCTCTGTGAACTAACCATCTATATCTAAGATTTTCACTCCATGAGAAATGTTCACCAGCCGCATGATTATTACTTTTATTTTTAAACCAGTTGGAACAACTCAAGAATCCATCGATCGGTAAAGAAGTCAAGCAACCTGAGCCCATTACAACAGCAGTAGATAAACAGGTAGGTTTTATTAACCTAGTTGAAGATTTACATGAACGTGTCATGAACATGCTTTAGCGGAAAGATAGTCACCAAAGGCAGAATCAGCAAGAAGTTTTTCGATACTGTCACGAGTGTCGGGGAGAGGCAATGTGATTCTTTGCTAAAATTACAAGGAAATGCCCTTACTGTTGACAAGATTTTCTTATTAAATTTCGATATGGGACTGTTGTTCGTTATGCATTTTAAATTGTCTAGCTTTGAAGTCGATATACTTGTATTTGATACAGTTGGCGAATACACAGCACTACTAAGTGAAACTGCCGATTTAAACTAATTCAGATCTGTACCCGTCAATGCATGATTTAATACACTTGTGGCAGATCCTCTTGACGTTAATAAGCTGTTGTAGATCGTACATTCAGTGTACTTAAATACTAGAGACATTGACACAAGATCAGTCATGTTAGTCGTGAATAACGAACTTAATTTTCAAACAAGGAAAAATAATAGAACTGCTTAAGGTAGTTACCTGAGGTAGCAATTACCCTTTTTTCTTGACAACAAGTATTAATCGAAGAAACGTCTGTATGTGTTGGGGCCTTTTCCCCATTCTCTCATAGTTATTGTACCTCTAACAGTTATTGTATTGCCTGACAACATTTTCAATTACAGGTGTATCTCGCCGTATTGTAGAGTTAGTAGCTGCAACTGTTGGAGCCATGTTGTATTTGTGGCTTACAAACGCATAACGAAAATATTAAGATCTTTAGTAGAATCTCCTGGATATGACAGACGTGCACATTCGTGGACTTCAGATCAAGACATTTTGGGTGCATATGTAATATCAAAACTACCCTTAAAGCAGAATCCAGGGCTAGGGTAATAGATTGCTTGCAGTAGGCATTAAAATAAATAATTTATACATAGTTATTTCATTTATCCATTGTATACATTAATATTGTTAGTTCCCACGGAGTAAAACGCCCCCACCGATCAGTCCTAAGAAGACACCGCCGGCACCACCGCCGAGGACCTTCCGTGCTTCGGCCAAGGTATACCAATCAACCAATTTGCATGTACCACGCCTACCCAAAGGTTCTAACACAAATCAGTCAGTGGCTCTTAGAATTGGAGGATTATGTTTAATGCTCCCGTAGCCTTCTTTTCTAGGATTCAGTTCGATGACCTTCGTATGCAGAGTACTGTTCATGTCCCCAGGATTCTGACTATCATCATAAACACATCACAAAAAAGAAAGTAACCACCTACGAATAAATTACTTTGAAGATACCAATCAGATTGTGCTGTGTTAAAAACAGAAAATTGTATTGCAAAAAACTTATTGTATTGCGAATAATAATTGTAATGATAAAAAAAAGACAAAGTGTATGGCATAATTTGATCTCATTCTTAATTCTAAATAGGTAATGACAATGGGTGGATGAGTATTATGAGGCTAAAACCAACAGATATAAGTAAGGCCAATGACGGCACCAGAATTTTTCCGTTTGGGGGAAATGGGGCATCTGAGGGGAAATCATTATCGCGAAACTTGACATCTTTTACCATTTTCATTAGGCCATCACTATATCAGATAAAGATTTAGTTTTCTACTGCATTCGTCTTTTTTTCCATAGTGTGTGGTTTTGCAAGCGATTGAAGCCCCATAGCTGATAAAACAATTGCATTTCGTGGTTGAACCAAGCAGACGCAAAATAACTACAACTATAACCTTTGAAAACACTGTTTCTCTCATTGACATTTTTAAAGTTCAAAGAGGACGCGTGCTATAGTTTAAGTGAAAACTGTTTATACAAACCAGATGCCTTACCTCATTAATTGCATCATGGGACTCATGATAAAGTAGGCTTTTTATTCGAAGGTGGTTTTCTTTGCATTCATGATTGCTAGATTCCCTGTGGGTGGAGCAGTCCCTTTGAACAGGAGTACCTGCGTGGTCATTCAATTGTGTCCTTGGAAAGGGAGTGTGTCATATGACACAGCCATAGAACGAGAGCTTTGCATGTATGTGCTCACCTGATTGTATTGCCGTTGAAGGCATACACGCTAAAAAGCATCATGTACCGGCTATTAGGATCAGAATTCGTAAAGATTATTGAAGCTTGTTTCGCGCTGCAAAAGCATTTTGACTTTTTACAAACTGCTACAAATTAAGTTATTCATAAATGATAGGAATATGATAAGGTAAGTATTCATGCACATACGTTCACCTGACTTCTTAAGACATTGAAATTTCTTGAACTATCATAATGTGAGCCAATATTTTGCAGCGTTAAGATGGTATGGCACTTGCTTATATTTGGATAGCGCCCTTTTTGTCTTTAATCTTGGACAAAAGTTTTGGCACGTTTTAGTCACATTAGTTGCACTGCCCGCTTTTCAAGATCAACGTGAATATTTAGCAGATATGTGGTATTACTTTAAATGTTCTCCAACAACCGTTAATGAGGAAGGGGAAAATTCTTTCTAAGACCCAGACGAACAATGCTTAAAGGTATGTTTCCCCCAAATCACGCATTACTTGAACGCAGTGAGTGTAATTAACGACGCGTGTTCCAAGGGCTTTTGACCAATATTGTAGAATATTGATCTGGAGGCCACAATAACATCATTAATGCAGGCAAAATCTGAGTCTCTGATTCTAATTTTCTTAATTATAAACGTTGGTTCTCTTCATGTTTTGAATAAATTAAAGTAGTTCTGAAATGAAGTGATATTGAACTTTGAAATATCACAAATTGTAAGATACTGTTTTGAAAGTAGTTATCACTGTGTAATTTTACGCCAAATAATAATTTAAAATGCATTGTGGATAAGAAATACAAGATACTGTAACATCAGCCAGGTCAATTTGAGGAACAAGAAATGGGAGTCTTATGTAGGCGAGAGCCATACCATCCATCACAATTTCTTCATATGGGCATGATTTTCCTTAAGATTTTACAGTAGGCTCTATATTGGACAAATCATGCCAAAGATCTGTGTTCAATGTTCTTAAAACATATCTACAAACTTCTGCCAAGCAGAACGGTCTTATAAGAAGGCTCTGAAGAAAGAGTCAAAATCATTGCAAGATCTGTAAAACAAATCTGAAATCTGTATAAATGTGATCCGATTTGATTCACTACTATAATAACAAACGGAAGATCCTGAAATTAAGGGATGGCCTCAAAACTCATCCACCGGTTACATGCCGGCTTTGGTTATTTCCCGGTTGAAACACGGATCAACCGTCATGAATCCGGCGGTTGAGTTTTGAAGCCGTCCCTATATCATTAAGTTCTGCTTATACTTTTACTTTATACTGATGCACTGCAATATAATGCAATGCAGTGCAGTGAAAATGGATAAAAACCATCTCTGACTCAAAGCAGCAACAACGCAGTTCAAATTACATTGCACTGCTGCTCTGTTGACTCAGAGATGGTTTTCATCCATTTTCAATGCACATGCATTGTATTGCAGTTCAGTGAAGTATTAATGGAATGTTAGTTGTCCCAAATCTAATGCAGAAATTCTCATGTTTCTAGAATAGTTCAAGAGAGGTGTGGAATGCATAATTGTGTGAATTAATTATTTGCGGGGTGTATTGTATTCAATACATAATAAAGCCGTATCTCGTTGTAATATCATCCTGGCAGTACAATTGTTCTCCCATTGAAAACGTAATTAGACGAATACACATTCCACCTTATTGTTATTTGTACGTTCTGGGTCTTTAAAATCTCAAATTTCTTATGAATTATAGTGTTTTTATCATCATATTGATGCCCATATCGCAATTCAATTATTGCTAACGGTAGTTTAAGTGAATCAGAATGGATCACGTAATTGTTTTTGAATTAACAAAACAGAATTGGTAATTTTTTTTAGAGAATACATAAGCAGTCAATTGATAAGAAGATTGAACGGAACACAACTATGCTAAGTTACGGGAATAAAAAAATGCTAATAAACACTAAGTTCAAAGCCACACAATTTAAATTTTGTCTTGAGGTATTTAACTAGAATTTTCGCTTGCCTCTTTTGTTGAGAGAAAACGCAATGACTTAAGAAGTCCTACGGTTAATATGCTTCCGTTCAGAACTGTTTCTACTTCGCCCTAAGAGTGTTATGTCAGTGTTCTTGAATTTGAAATTGTATTAAAGAGCGAGTACGGTACAGAACAGACATTCGGGCTATATCAAGAACATACCTAAATTATCCAACCCCACATATTTGCAAATGAATTACAATTCGGATTTCCATAATTTTCACACTAAATCAAGAAGTAGCACTTACATTGTGGATGCACACGATTTGGTTTGTATTGTATCAAAGAAAAGACGAAACTGTCACTTTCATCTCCACATGAAAAGTGGGCTATGGTTTCATTTAAATGTCACAAATATGTAAATGAGGAATTGCAATTGATTCCGTCATACTGCACAACATTATACAATGCTTGATGGAATCAATTATAACACTTCGTTTGCATGTTTGTGACACTTTAATGAAAACTTAGCCAAAAAGGTCCAAATACGTCATTTAAACTTTTGATTTTTAGGTTACCATGTTTTAATACATGAGAGCAAATCCTGAAATCGATGCAGTTTTGATGCTGGGATTGATAGGGTACCAGTCTCTGGGTAGATTATTTAGAGAATAAAAGATGATATTTTTTGTTTTGGCCATCTTAGATGGTGTCATAATTTATGGGCATCCCATATTTTAAGTGGTGGATGCCGGCGCATCGGTATCCACCACGATAAAATATTGGATGTCCATCCATTTATGACAACCAACTAAGATTGCCAAAACAAAATATCATCTTTTATTATCATTCTTAAATTTAAAAATGTGTAATTTTTTTGGCTTTTCTATCGACAGAATTTATTTTTCAAAAATATTCTAACATCATTCTTTTTTGATTCAATTTTAAATATTCCCCCCCCTCTTGAAACAATTTTATTCCAAAAAACCAAAGTCCATCGCGCGTGATCGTCACGCTCGTAAATTGCATTTGCTACCAACGCGAAATGCACGACGCCAGTCTAAACGCGCCGTTTGCGCGAGTCATATATTCGACTATAACCGCGTAACTTGCTGCACGCACTATCCATATATTACCCAGTAAGGATGGGCGGACTTTGACCTATCCAATCACTTCCTTGTAACAGGATAAACCACGAGCCCCACTGAATAAGATAATTCATCATGCTACACGTTGGTTCATATCACAGTCTATATCCCTAAATGGGAAGGATAGCCACCTGTCTAACCCAGTAGTTGTTGGTCCGCACTGTTACATGCGGAAACTAACACCAATGGTTAGAGGGTTGTTTCACACTCTGTCAAGAGTACAGCTAAGGCCAGCTCAGGCAAGATTCCCCCAACCAGGCAGCCGTCTATGGACCTATGGACCCAATGGTTCCAAATTCCCAGCTGGACCAAATCATAGTCAATGGCAAATGGGGTGAATTCTCTCCGTACTGCAGAGCCTACAACAATGTGGAGCTTGATTCTGATCACAGAATCTTCAGCATCCGTCTCAAACTCTCAAAGCCAGCCTTAGAACATCTAAAGGTAAGCCTTGACGACACCAAAGTTTTGACATGGAAGATCTACAAAATCCTTCTTCAAAAACAAACCCAATTTCGATCAACTTTCAATAGGTTCAGATCCTTCAAGAACTAGACTCAATCTGTGTCAATCACTGAACGGTACTACCTAATTGATGCAGCCGTTGAAGCAGCATCCACGAAATGGTTGGCAATCAATCCCCCCTGTGGAATGCCTAGCGGGTGTCTGAGAACACCTTAACGCTGAGACAGGAGGCGAGACAAGGCCAAAGAAGAATTCCTCCTCATTGATAGAACAACCATTCAAGGAATGCATTGCGGAATCTCTATGCAAGGCTGAATGAATCGTATAATCTGATGAACTGGCCAAACCTCAACAAACGATGGATGACTTTTGAAAGTTGCAGATGAGCAGGGTGAATGTAATTACAACGTGGAAAATTCTTCACAAAATCTCTGGTCAGGATAAAAATCTCCACCAAAGTCCATGAAAAGGGATTGGTAACCAGCCCATCAAGTGAAAAGGACTTCCTTGATGAGTGGGCGGCATACTTTAGCACTCTACTCAACAACGATAATGCTCCACCACATCTGAACTACCTTCTCCTGCTGATCCGTAACCTTCTATTGCAAGACCCCCATCCCTCGAGAAACCAGAAAGGCATTCAAGGACTGAAAAACAACAGGGCAGCTGGAGGGGAACAGTGCATACCTCAGAAGCACTCCAGAGTGGTGGTGAGGTAATGTTGCAGGTCTTCCACAAGTTGTGCGTTGAAGTTTCACCACTCTTACCCCCCCCGAACAGTGGATCACTAACAATCATTGTTACCCTTGCCTAAAAAGGAAGACCTCGCTTTCATGAATAAATTACAGAGGCATTACCTTGATGTCAGTGTGCAACAAAATCCTGTTAACAGAATACGAGAGCATGTTGATTCCTATACTAAGATCCCCCCAAGCTGGTTTTCGCTCCAGGTAAAGCGTGTTCACAGCAGTTCACATCTAAGGAGAATCTGGAGGCTTTCAGAGTTATCACCCCACTCACCATCACCTTCATCGAATTTAAGAAAGCCTTTGACTCGATCAATAAGGAAGGTCCACTTTTCTCGTTCTTCGGCACTATGGTTCCCAGACAGGTCGGTAAAATCCATAGGCGTTCTCGACAGCAATTCCACAAAGCGCTGTATGGTAGATGGAAATATCTCGGAGAGCCTTTTCTCGTTTCAACAGGGGTACTCCGCAGGGTGATGTATTAGCTCCCTTTATTTTCCATTGTGCTGATAGACTACTTGCTGCCAAAATGCACTAAAGATAACAGATTCCGGATTGATGACACAATCCACGTCAGTCCATGAGGTATCCAGCCAAAGTCTTAAACGCCTAGATTTCGCTGACGATATCGCCCTACTGGAGTCTTCATTCCCTAGAGCTCAGCACAGTTATCAAGAACAGCAGCTGCACTGAAGCAATTGGTCCTTATCATCAGTGTGCAAAAAGACAGAGTACATGACTACCACCTGCAACCCACTGCCACTGCTTAAAGTTTATGGCGATTGCATCAACGTCCCTCCGACTCAAATATCTTGGTTGTATGAGGCTTCAAGTTCTAAAGACCTTAACCGACGAAAAGCCCTTGCCTGGGCAGCCTTTTTGGAAGTTGGAGCGCAAATGGGAATCAAGTATACAAAATCGAAATGAAAGTACCCTCTTCAACACACACTGACAGTATTTTTTGTATGCTGCGAACTTGGTGTGACAACAATTTGCAGAGTAAGGTCAATTCTTTTGCAACATGTTGCTACAGAATCATGCTGAACGTCAAGCGCATTGATCGTGTCCCAAATGCCAAAATCTATGCTGCTACAGGTACGGAGCCTCTGATAAACCGAGTAAGACTGAGACAGCTTACTTTTCTTGGTCATATTCTAAGGATGCCAGTGGGAGAGCCTAGTAGGTTATATGCTTTCTACACACCAACACATGGCAAGAGGAAGCCAGGCCGACAGAGAACATCATATCTCTCCTACATCCAAAAGCTCTTGGGGGACACAAACAACATGTTGCAACCAAAGGCTATCTCCAACTTGGCCCAAAACAGAAGTGACTGGAGGAAACTTGCGATCGCCTGCTGCGCAGTCGACTGATGATGATGATGATCCCTTAAATGCAATTTTTTGCCACTTTTCAAAAATCACGGAGCGGGCCCATGCCATGTGTTTACGGGGAAAGCAAATAAAGTTACCTCCTTTTTGCGGTGATCGTCAGGTTGGTAGTCATTTTCCTCTAGGGACTTAAGGGATGTATTTGACAAAATGTGACCAACATTGGGTAGAATTTGCCCAACTCACATTTTCGGGATGCTTTTCCCAACGTTGGTACTTTATTACCCAACGTTTGTTAAAATTTGCCCAACGTTGGTTCAAATTGCCCAATAATTTAGACAATGTATTTGAACCAACGTTGGCAAACTTTGACCAACAAGCTATGCAGTGTGTGAGTGTCATTACCGTTTCATTGCTCTGACCAAACTACAGTTGGAGATTTAAATTTATTTATTACCCAACTTTTGGTAAAATTTGCCCAACGTTGGTTCAAATTGCCCAATAATTTAGACAATATATTTGAACCAACGTTAGGCAAACTTTGACCAACAAGCTATGCAGTGTGTGAGTGTCATTACCGTTTCATTGCTCTGACCAAACTACAGTTGGAGATTTAAATTTATTTATTACCCAACTTTTGGTAAAATTTGCCCAACGTTGGTTCAAATTGCCCAATAATTTAGACAATATATTTGAACCAACGTTAGGCAAACTTTGACCAACAAGCTATGCAGTGTGTGAGTGTCATTACCGTTTCATTGCTCTGACCAAACTACAGTTGGAGATTTAAATTTATTTATTACCCAACTTTTGGTAAAATTTGCCCAACGTTGGTTCAAATTGCCCAATAATTTAGACAATATATTTGAACCAACGTTAGGCAAACTTTGACCAACAAGTTATGCAGTGTGTGAATGTAATTACAACGTCATTGGTCTGACCAAACTACAGTTGGAGATTTAAATTTATTTGCATCAAACTCAATTTGATGTAAGCCTACATAGATAACAAATCTCACTTGAGGTAGAATTTGTAGGAATGTTTCAATTTTCAATTACTTTAATCTGCGGACGTGATTAGACAGAATATCTCTAGCCTGAACATGTTTTCATGCCATATTCGCTCTTTAATTGAAAGGAAAATAATTTTACCCCTTACTGCCCATCAGCTAGATGCCGCTAGTGATGGTACAGGCTTCTGACACTTTTAAATTGTTTCACATTGTCGAATTGCGAGGAAAATCATTGCCCTTGATTTTTCTCACAATAACCAAATATGAAAAATAGTTTGTTCTCATTACAAAAGTCTCACCTGTTTTGTCACGTATAATTTGGTATTTCATTAATGTCTATATTTTAATACTTACAACCAGTTATTTGTAGTAATTCTTATAGACTGTAAAGTTGTCCAGATGGTTTGTTTAATTAGACATTATAATCAGTTGGTCTTTTATAGTGTGGTGTTAGTACCCCAAGAAATCTACTATGCTATCTTTTACAATTACGTACTCGTGCACCAACACCCTTTCCGTACACGCTGTTCTTGTGTTTCAATAGCTTTGGAAATATATATATTTGTGTGCAAGGTGCTATACCGTTTTAATGTTTAGTGTAGCTTACTTAATTATTCAAGTTAATAAATGTTACAAGCTCACGCAAATTTAGCAAATGCTGGAACACACAAATACTTTGCAGAGCATGAAACGGCAAAAGCAAGTTAGCTTGGTAAACGACAGGTTATTTCATAAGTGAAGGGAAGATACGATTTTAAGAAAATTGTTTGCCAAATTATTATTTTTACAATTACAAATTGCCTCGACAACTATTAGGTTTGGTCATTTGTCATCACCACATATTTTGATTATCGACAACCTGTAGTATAGGAAGGATAGAGTATCCACAGCCAGTATTACAGGAGGGATGCCTGCTCTGCATGGCCCAATTATTTTCTCCCATCTATCTTTCCTTGACTGGATATATGCGTGATCGACAGGGCCCAGGAGTTAATCCATATTTGACTCGAACCCATGTAGAACGAGTTAAATATTTTCGGAAGCTAGCTCACGTTATGCAGTTCATAATAGTGAGCTTTCGATTTGACGACATATAATTATGAGGTGGTGAAATTGATGCGTCATGTTATATACGCATGCGCCCAGTTCATCTGAGCAGGCGCAGATTACGAGGCGTTAATTTGACCGTCGCAGAACCGTCCGTTGTCCAAATCGAAAGTTCACTAATGAGTACGATATGGACTGTAAACAGATGAGCGTTCATCGATACACCTTGCAAAGAACAAATGTCTAAGATGACATCCAAAAGGATTTATATGTTCCTTTATTTCACCAGCACCCGGCAATCGTTTTATTCGAATGCACTTTTGATAATAAATTGCACAATGAGGTTCTTTTGCCTTTGCGCATGCTTCAAAGAGAGAGGTCGGAGTGAATTACCAATTTTTTTTTCATCCCTAATACGTATTACATTTTTCTAGGTCAAAGCAATTCCGAGATCTCCTGAGCGTTCCAGTTCGTTAAAGGAAGGCGCCCCCGTTCGTCAGCTTTTGAGACAGGTTTCTGACCCTGCTAGTCTGCATGATGCAAGTGCACAGGTTGAACAATCCGCATCCGGGTCAGGGGTCAAAGAGGCTGGTGGTTGCATGGCCACCTCCCATACATTTGAAGAGGTGCTTGTTTGATTTTTTTTTAAATAAAATAAATTCTTATTTTTAGGTTTTCATTAGAAGTAACGAACAAAGCAAACACCTTCCAAAAGAATTATGACTAAGAATGTGTGTGTGCCAGAAATTCAGTGAAATGCAAATTTTGATATTAGTTTGTGTGTGACCATTTAAAGCATCTACTCAAAAAGTGTGATAGCCTCTCTGGTTGGATTTTGAAGGCCATGGAGTTTAATTAATTTCAAAACCATTTCTTGTATATATTTTGGGTATTTTGAAATTTATCTTATAAGGGGATTTTATAAGTTGGTTTGTGGTGAATATTGGATTTCCTATTTTAAGAATAATAGTAGCACTAATATCAAAACAAATTCCTATATATTGGCAGGACTTCAGTGCTTTTTATCACATGTTTTTGTGCAAAAGGCCAGAAATGTTCTTTCACTCATCTTTCATAAAAGGCTTTTAGACTTTTAAGTCTAATTATAACATTATAATGTTTTGCATGGAGGCCTGTCTTGTGTTTTTGTGTTTTTATATCGGTGCTACTCTTCCTTAGTTTTTTTTAAACAGGCTATCAAAGTTGTACTCCATATCGAAACGCCTTTATGTCATGTTTAAACTCATTGAGCTTTGACTTTTACAAAGAATTCTGGGTACTTTTCACTTTAATTGCCAAATATTGGTAGACGTTTCATATAGAAGTCCCATGGATGCCAATGAGGTATTACAATTGATTCCGTCATGCGCTGTATGACGTTGTGCAGTAGCGCTTGACGGAATGAATGGCAATACCTCATTTGCATCCATGGGACTATCTAATGAAACGTCTACCCAAATAGGTGTAGTCCTACTCTTGACAATTTCCGGTGCTACGAAATTTATACGCGGAAGAAGTATTTGTGTGAAGCAAAATATCACACTTTTTGCCACAATTGTCATCATGTCTTAGAAACACACGCTCGCACGGAATGTTTGTAATAGGTTTAAATCACTTATATTTAGTTGTAGGATCAAAAAGCGAGTTTAGTAAGTGTGTATGGCTCGTGATATTTCATTTAAAATAGTCACTGCTAATTAATCATTGTCAGTTTTGCGTAGATACAGATATTTGATAACGATTCCTCATGTTGAGGTTTTACTTTTACATATTTAATTATTTATATTCACTGTTTGGTGTTTGTTAATCATGATGTGATTTTTATTATCTTTTAAATTTTCTTTCTGGCTTGTTTTTAATGATATATTCTGAAGCATGGTGCATGTTTTAAGATATCTTAATAATTTTAATATAATTATAACTAACATAATAACCCAGACGCATTTAACTGTTGTTCATATCATGTATTTCGTATTCCACAATGATGTTCAGTATCCATATCGAAAATGTGGAAGAGCATTTCCTTTCCAGTCGGTAAAATCTATAAACGTTTAAGCACGAAATGAATTATGACGGTTTTAATATACAAGAGCTATTGTAGGCTTTGATTTGGACAATTTGCAATTTCAAATTTATTGTCATATTTATGTGCACACGTGCAAAACGTCATGCATGAGTACGTCAGTTCTACAGTAGTGATGTTGTATCGGGATAATGTGTGACCTTATTCATAGTAGAATGCATAGAAAAACACAGGGTGCTTAAAACTGGCTATTTTGAAAGGCTTGCTGTATTTTGGGAAACGACACAAGGCTCATTGCACCATTGTATAACACGCTTTATTACGTCATCATGCTCTTTGGTGTGTAACGGAATAAAGCGTGTATGGGTGCAATGGGCCTGTTTAGTTTAGTTTCACAAAATATAAGCCTTTAAAGCAATGGAGCTACAATATAATATATTGTTGCTTGATATTATTTTTCATAAACAAAATCTACAACATGATATTGAAGAGGGACCTTTACAACCAAGAAATAGTTCTCCAGAATTCAGTGAATACATACTAGTACTTCACATTTATGGATCACCAAACAAAAATATCTTCACAGAGAAAATACGAGATCAAATTATGTCAAAGAGGTCACACCATGCAAATACCATAACCTTTTTGATGCTATAGTCTATAGGTTTCGTTATGTTAGAGCTTCTATTGGCTCAATTTTCACAAAACTGCGAGACTATAGCAAGATATCCGTGTTGTATAACCTCAGTATGGTTATAGATTAAAAAGATGCTTGTACATGCATCATGCTGCTTATTACTTATATAGAATGCACATCAATTGACAAATCTTTAGAATGCATATAAATTGACTCTCTTTAGAATGCACTTACATTTACTATCTTTAAAATGCACATTATTTGACTATCTTTATAACTTGACTATACACGGCCGCTTAAAAGCGCACCTGGGTAAAAGGTTACGCAATATAAGGTTTAGCGTACCATCACTTCATGACGTTATAGCGGGTTAGATCGAAACGGGCTTCAGATTTTTTTTTAAATAAGATCCAATATAAATTCTTATGTGCTGTAAACATTTCGTTACCTTAGTAGATTACAGGGGTCCCCATACACTCCTTACAAATTCTAACATCATTTTTAACATTACTACATTTTCGTAAAGAATTCTGTCGTTACCAAAATCAAATATTGTCGCAACTCGCAAGTGATCCGTTTGGCGGCCATCTTGGATCAAATAGGGATCAATCATTAAAAGTAGTTCAATTTAGTTAAAAGTATCTCAAATGATTCGTTTTGTCATAAGGAATCGGAAATATTGTTTGGCATATCTGTGGTTTTCAGTTAGGGAGATGTGGGTGAAAATGTAATAAGACCATGCATTGAAATTTTGATTGATTTCCAAAATGCATAGGTGTTGTATGATGTGCCAATTGTTTGTAATTATATACAAATAATTTAGCAGCGACAACAGGTTTTATTGGTTCTGACTTAAGTTCCCAAACTGATTTTCAATAATTACGTCATCGGTCATCCCTTAACGTCAAGTTTAGCGTTTAAAATTGAGATATCATTTAAAAGATGTTTAGAAGACCAATAAAAGAGACGACTATGCCAACAAATGCAAAACCACGCTAATAGAAAATAACTATGCACGAATGCTGGAATTATTGCAGTGTACTGCTAAGAATTGTTCATGATATTAACCACGCATGGAATATTAACTCATTATTTCTCTCCTGCATTATTTCTTTCTCACTACTACTGCATATGCATCCGATATAAAAGGCTACTGCTAAGGAGAATGCAGACAGGTACGTTAAAAGTAGAATAGATGTACAATAGGTAGCGTGGGTCAGTATGGAAAGGTTACTCGTTCATGTCATTCACAATGTAAAAACAACATGTTCAATTTTTCCTGCTGTTAAGGCAAACTTTTTGCTGTTTTTTCGACTTTTCGGTGCAATTCTTGGCTTCCGAATTTTTAATCGAAGTCCGCTTTGTCAGTCAGCTCGATTCATTCGAAATGGGCGGAAACTCATTTGGATCGATATATCCTGTAGCTTATTCGCCATGCAAAAATTATCGTGAATTGATCAAAAAGTGACTTTCCTTGCTGACCCTAGCTACACGCAGCCATGACTGGCAGCAGTATTAACACTTTGTGTGCTTGTTGTCCATGTGCCAATCACGGCCGTGTGTTATTCTAGGCGCTCAAACAGATTGCTATGGTACAAGATGACCTCACCAGCTACCAGGTCAGAATTGAATTGGAGTATGCCGCCAGGCTGAAAAGGTAACGCACCGTGCATTATTTGATGCATTATGCGCCTCACGTGCGTCAAGCACTGCTACCGCAGCTAGGAGTTTCTCAACTTTGTATGCTTATTGAATATTGTTAGAACGCATGCGCACGAAAGTATCATCATGCTCAATGCGTCGCAGTTTGAAGTTTGTCTAGCCATTTCCGTTGAGATTGTTATGGCCGTTAAATGAAAAAGCGAATATGTGCATGATCGTCGCTGAAGGGAGCGACAAATTGTTTACCGCCTGAAGAATATAAAAAAACAAAATTTTATATTATTACTCTTCATGGTTCGTTGCCTAAAGGAATTCACATAAAACAAGACACAATAAAAGCATATCCCATCCAGTCAGTTTACTCCTATTTGAAAATAATTCTGAAGTGTAGGTTTTGTACAATTTAGGGACAAAATCTACTTCGTGCCATTCGGCACCTGAAATCAGTCTTGATCCAACTTCCACCTGGCATAAACACGTTGCTTTAAAACTAATTGTAATGATAGGCATTTGACGATTTAAGGGCAACGCACCTGCAATGTGCGTTCAACCACGCCAGGCCTGGGAGGAAGGTGGAATAAGAATGTGATGTCATTGTACCGAGGGGGGTAGCACAAAGGTAGATTTTCCCAGTTTTGTCTAGAAATTGTACCAAAATTATACTTCAAATTCATAGAAATTGACTGGGTGCATTCTCTCATATGACAAAATTCTTTAAATGACCTTAAATAGTTCAGTGATTACAATTCCAAGTGCTTAATCTTGATTAGTCCGTAATCGTCTCGTCCATTAGGATTCCCTAAGTTCCAACCACATACTTCTATTGTTAAATCCAGCCTAAAAAATCTTATCACTATCATTCACCAGATTGTGACCCTAATCCTAAATGCTTATCTTTATACTTAATTTAAACCTAATTTCTAATCATAAAAATCGAACAAGCTCGTGCACGGAGTACCCGTCCTTCTTTCCTTGGCGTTTGCGTGTAATTTTTACTGTTGGGGTTCGCCACTCGTCCCGCACAACGAGTCTTCATACCTCCGAGCTCCCCAGCATTCGTTTGTGCCCATTTATACACCTGCGTGGAGAGGAGTAATTGAAGTCAAGTGCCTTACTCAAGGGCACAGCACATTGATCGCAGCGTGGCTCGAACTCACAACCTTTTGCGTGTGGGTCGGGCGCTCAATCCACTGGACCAGTCATTTAGGGTTAGTCATTAACTCTAACCTTAATCCCTGAAGTTCATATTTATTCTAAACCTATTACCTGAACCTTAATAACTTAATGGACGAGCGATTTTCCTCCTTCAAGAATTGGGATCCTTTTATCAAAGGAGTACATAATTATATTGCACTTAAAGTATCCAAATAATTTAGTGAATGGTAGGGTCCTTTCAATTCTACCAATACTGAGTACAGTGTTTTACATGTCAGACACAGTAAAACTAATAAAGGCAAAAAATAATATTTCCATTGCTAATTCTTAAGGAGGACTATAAACTAGTCCCTTTCACTTTAAACGTTAATTAGAACCGCTGAAGTTAGAACAGCACAAGCTCTAAAACAGAAAACTAAACAAATATTTCTTGCTTCGAAGTTGTTCGAACAATTCCAGATTTCAAAAGACCCAAGCACGAACAAACTGAAGAACGCGAAGAGAAAAGTCCAGTCCAAGATACTATACACTCGTACACTCCTAGAAATAGAATTTCAGAAAACGGCTGAATTTACATGGAACATTGATCAAATCTTGTATGTATTTTTGTGTGAAGTGAATCTCGTTTATAATTTCTTGTTTACGTATTTCTTTGTATGCAACCCGATAATAACTGGATCAAACCATGAAGTGGTTTTGTTTCAAGAATGTAACCATGACGTGCCATTGTCATTAATTTATTACAACGAATTAAAATTTATTACGTAATAATATGATTAATAAATTAATGTTGCAATGTGGCTAACGTTCGAGAGTCTCACTGAGCCGGGCCCACGTAGTGGCTTGACATGCTGTTGTTAAGCGGAAGCTTGTATATTGTTTTAAACAAAAAGTAAGCATAGTGGCCAAACAATTTTGCAAACAACCGAAATATACACGTAGTCCTGCTTCAAGCAAGTCCTCCACCTCTTGCTGTGGCCCAAAACAAAACTGACTTGTTTTGAATATAAAGTGCGTAAGAAATAATGTGCAGTTTCGTTGCTCTTTGTTTCAATGTGTTTCTTTCTGTTGTTAATTAGCTGAGGGTATGTTTATATGTACATGGGTATAGTTCTATGTAACTGAGGTGAAGCTCAATGCATGTAGTTACAATACGGCTGTAGTTCAAAGGTAAAAAACATTGTTATTTATTGTAGATCTGGTGAAATAACATTTCTAACATCAAAGGTGGAAAATATACTTGTATGAGCAGAAATTTCTCTTCTGGCCATGGTAGATGTACTACCTGGACATATATATTTTGGTTATTTGCACATATAGGAATTCTTTTCTATGTTCTTGCTTTTGTATGTGTTCGACATACAAGCTACCGTTTGATATCAACATACCAAACCAATTCATGGCCGCTTTTAACATTATCCAAAATGCTACAGTTTGACAATTTATTAATAATGACATAGCGGTTGACCTAAATTAATGGTCCGTACCTATATTTTGCTGTTTTGCATCATTTCATTTGTTAGACTTTACTTTTATGTTCCATTCAACATAAAGGCGATCATTTAACATTAAAATGCCAACCCATATCAGGAGACCTTTAATCACTTTGCACCCCCAACGAAATAAATAGTTCAAACATTCAAAGAAGTCCAATATTTTACAATGATCCCTTTTCCTTACTGCATTTAGAATTTACATGCAAAGACCAAAGACAATGGAACTGAAAAACAATGGAATTAGTCCAAACGTACTTATTAAATGTATACCATATTCACTTCCACCAAAAGTCTCTGGGAAAAATCTTTGGATGGTTCAATGGCATGCTGAGTTTTGTTTATTAACAAAGCACGCTCTAAAAACAAAATGTCAGTTCTTTGAGCAGTTGTCGGTGATGATTTGCTCCATAAGTGCACTATCCGTTTTTGCTGGTAGGCCGAAAGTAACACACTGTTATTACTTTGTTTCTAGATCCAAGAGTCACTCCGATGTTTACGGGAAGACGAAAACACCCCCAGTGGCAGTGAAAGCAACGAGCAGTGTCCGAGAGCTATCGAAACCAATGAAACAAGAAGTCAGTACAGCGCCGCCAACAAAACCAACGTCGGGATCAGTGCAAATTTTAACAACGGAGAGGGCGCCATTCCAGACCGGCGACGCGCTGAGGGAGGTGAAGATACATTCAAGGAGTGCAGAAGTACTCACTCAATCTCCTAAACACCGTGTATATCCAGGAACCGTAGCCAGTAGTGGTGCTATTAGCAAAGATTTAGCAGATACTAGATCCATAGGATCTGGTCCTTCAAGCGTGTCTTCAGATGGATCGCGAACACCGTTGATGAGTGATGTATCTGAAACTTCGTCTGCAGGATCAACTCCACGTGGGTCTCCCAAAAAAGTTGTCAAAATCCCTGTTGCTAGGCCAGCGTTTACTGTATTTGGTGGATATGACGCACAAGGTATGCTAAAAGAAACCAGAAAGAATGGCAATGGAAGCGATGTGAAAACTGATAGAGAAAGTTTCAGGAGAAAGTTGGAAGCGCTTAACGGCAGCCATGTTGATTCCACGAAGAAAAGATTCGAACTTGCACAAAAGCGTGCTAGTGTTCCCTTGTCAAGTAGCCTTCATTCCAGTAGAGAACATTCCCCTAGTCATAGCATTGACAGTGATTCTAGTGATAGAGGTCGACATACTGATTCTGAACTTTCAACACGATCTCCTGGAAAGGATGTGGATATAGCGGCCATGTTTAACTCTCTCAGGGACGGTAAAGTGACTGGAAAAGCAACAATAGTAACTTTATCTGGAGGCAAGTGGTCCCCGCCTAAAGGTGGGAGTCCACGTCAACAGGCAGCTACTTCCGCTTCTGGTCAAGCTCAAGGAATTAGATATCCACTGCCTCCCGCAGGGTTTTTAACACCTAAACAGATTAATGAAGCCTCTAAACGTGGCATGGAACCTATACCACAGATGCGTACCCCACCTTCTGGGCGCCCATTCAGTGCTCCTATAAATCCTAAACAATTAGCTTCTTTCAAAGCCGAACATTTATCAATTCTACCAGGACAATTACCAATAACCAAAAGTAAAATGCAGGAACAGCAACAACAACAACAACAGCAACAAGTTGTGTCTGTATCTCCTGTGCATCGCATGAAAACGTCCCCTTCACAATCACCAAACCGAAAGCAAAGAGAATCCCCTCGCTCTTCGCGAACTAGTTTCTTTTCTTCGGACAGTTCTAAATCTTCGCCACCGAAAGCAAAAACGCCATCTCAGGGAGGAGCGAATAACAACAATAATCAAGCTCAAGCACAAACGCAAGAGGAGGAACACGAGCAACGTCGGAAAGAGTTTCAGCAAAAACAGCAGCCGTTAATGCAAGAGATGGAGCAACGCTTACAGCAACGAAGGTTGTTAGTAGAAAAGCAGACACAACAGCAGCAACAGCAACAACAACAACAACAAAACACAACCCCAGCAATTTCTAAGGCAACAAACTCAACCAAAACCACAAACGACCTCGTCTCAACCGCATAAAACAACTACTGTTACTAAAAAAGAGACTACCACGAAAGCAACCAAAGTAGCAGTTCTCATACCCACTGATCCCATTCCAATTGTTCCACTGCAAAGGCCATCCACGCAAATGCAACCCCCATCACAAAGGCCTACCCAGGCTAAACAACAAAAACAACCACCAACTGTGCACAAGAAACCGACAGTGCACCAGAAACCTGTTGTTCAAAAACGTCCTCTCTCGCAAACTCAGGTGACCCCTCAGTCAGGCGTAATTAGAAAACAGCAGCCACCCGTTCCGCCTGCTAAACCGCCTAGACAAAGTTCAACAACCAGTGCCTCTTGTACTCGACCAAGTGAAACGCTTTCACAAACCCATAGACCGCCAGTTAAATCGTCCCCGTGGAGTGTTTCTCCCAGCGTTCCACTGCCCCAACATCGCCATGATATTTCCAAATCCAAACTTGAAAGACCTCTATCAGGAACTTCTAAAAGTAACACTCTAGGGTCAAATTCTTCCGGAAGTAAAAGTTCGTCTGCTGCTTCGACACCGTCACCTGAGAGCGAAAAGAAGGTTGGAGGCCGAGGTGAAAAGCCTCTGGACCGTGCTGCCAGGGAGAAACCAGTCCATGCAAACGGTGACTCGAAGGATGGCAAGGACGAGAAGAGGGCGCCAAAAATCACATTTGATGAAATGGTAAGTGGGGGCACGTTCTTGAAATAATGCAGTGGATAACTGGCTAGTACGAAGTATCGCGTGCTCCTAAACATGTTTCCGTTATCGAGTAAATGTCAGATCGTAAATCACTTTTATTTATATAATTGCGGCAATTTATAGAGTATTAGCGGTTTTTTAATTACGATTAGAAAAAAAATCTTTGGACTGCGCGCGAAAATCAGCTTGTAATATCATTGGTGAATGGTGACGGCCATCTTATCATGAAATCAGTTAAAATTTTGAACATTTACTGCGTCACTCTGCGAATATAAAACACGTATGAAACACAGCACAGACTTCTTGAACTTCCGCTTCGTGCCAGCAAGTTTTCACTCATTATGAAGGTAATTTGTTTATTACGGATACAATTTTCAATATCATTTGAATACATATTTCAATGAAAGTTGATCTTCTGGTATTTGACTTAATATGTATTTTATGCACCTAATACTATACATTAGAATGATACTAAACATTAGAATGTTTTGGTACATGAATTTGGTGGTTTCGAAAAATTAAAACTTTCCGAAAAACAAAACGCACATGTTATCTGTTTCCCACTCTTCTTAGAATCATTCATGCAAAGCCTAATGTTAACACAATGACAAATATTAATTACACCTGCATGGAAAAGGTGAGCATATAGAGCTTACCGATATTACAATTAGTAGAATAATACTTATCCTTAATACCATTTTGCATGAAATAATTCTCATTTGAACACTCATACAAACAAAACCAGTCGGTTCCCTATGACTATGCCCATATGAACGACTTAATGGATTTCAGATTGATCGTAAAGTACCGTTGCTTCATAAGGGGTTCCCAAAAGATAAGTTCCCCCTAAAATTCGAGGACATTTTGTTGCATAACTTCACTTTGAACTGGATGTTTAGAACATTTCAAAAAAGTTTTGAAGAGAGGAAACATTTGGCTCTGCCACAAACATCGTTACTTTTCAAAAACACTTTTGGCATCAACACACACTCCTTTTTCCAAAAATGATGTCAGAAAAAGTGGCACTTTACCGTATTCAAAGGTCTAGAGTCAAGAAAGCATCAATTTACAACAACGACTTCATTCCTTTCTTAATATTCTTTGCGGTCTGAAGTAAATAAGCTTAAAACATGAACGCATAGGCAAACAAATGAACAAACAGACAAATATGCAGACAAACAAACAATGAGATGAGATTTGAGTAAGCAACACCACTCGAAATGTGAAGCATAAACATGATAAAGGAGAACTGGCTCAACGCGGTGGAATTATCCAGCGAGCATGGCACCACATTCATCAACAGAACATCAGCAAATTGGTAAACAGCCTGTGTAAACACTAAAATGATGTCATCAGTGCACACTATTGACTATTGAGTCTCACCATGAATGACAAAACAATTAAGCTTATTTTGATTTGAAACAGGCATTTCAAACATTACCTCTTTCTTTCATAAAAAAGAGCAATATGCAAAGAAAAATGACTATTTAAAGCTTACACCTCAATCTTTATTTTCCTGCATATTTGTCTTGTTTGTTTATTGTTTGCCCATGCTTCAATGTCTTAAGCTTACTTACCTCAGTTCGCAATGAATATGGAAATGAAATCGTTCTTGTAAATTGTTAATTTCGTACTTTAGACCTTTGAATACGGTAAGTGCCACTTTTTCTGACAACATTTTTGGAAAAAGGGAGTGTGTGTTGATGCCAAAGGTGTTGTTTGAAAAGAAACGACTTTTGTGGCAGAGCCAAATGTTTCCTCTCTTCAAAAATTTTCCGATCATCCAGTTCTAAGCGAAGTTAAGCAATGAAATGTCCTTGAATTTTAGGGGGAACTTATCTTTTGGGAACCGTGTACATACACTGGTTGTAAACTGCCGTGACTTTCGGAAATACCTGCACTCGAAACATGTAACTCATAAACAAACTTCCAGAGATTGTTTTGGAGGTTGATTCAATGATAAGATGCATTTCAAAAGGAAAATCCGTGACAAAAATATTGAAACAGCCTGGTATGGCAAAAAAAATATTGGGCGAATTTTACACACCTGTACGATAATGTTCAAACATTGAGGCCCCAAAATATATTGATCAATATTACTGTGGAGACCAATATTTCCCAACATTTTTCCAATCGTGAATATCACACGTTGTACTATATCCGAGAATCTGGATTTTAAACGTTCTTTTTCACGCCAATTATGGGAAATATCAAGCCGCGAGGGAATCATGGCAGCGAATTAAGTCACGTCGCTCGCCAGCTTCAGTGGCCAACTTATTACACAATGCCCATATGAAGGCATTGTCCACGCTGGATCATAGATAGTGGTACGTGTCTGATTGGTTGCATGCGTTTACGAGAACTGGTCAGAATAATCATGTGCTTTATTTTAAATGTTCGAGCTTCCCAGCCGCATAAAATATCGTAATGACGTTTGGTTATGACCAACGCAAAAACTATAAAAAAAAAAAACATCATGAAGACTGGCACGCATTAGTCCGGGCTAAAAATGAGCTAGGTATCACCTGGAAGGAAAGTTTATCTCATGTGGTTTTTCTAGATCAGAATTTTATGAGGAATAAGAATATGTTAGGTAAAAAGGCTGAATCCTGAACGCATCCTCAATATAGGGGGTTATTTTCGGGGGGTCAAAAAATAAAAATCATATATTATGGTACATATGAAGACAAGTAAGATATCCTGACCATGTAATGACCCAAGAATTAAGCTTATTCAGGTATTTAAGTATAATGTAGTAATGATACGAGGGTAAATAAGTTTTTTTTTTTTTTTTTTTTTCTCGAAACATGTAACTCATAAACAAACTTCCAGAGATTGTTTTGGAGGTTGATTCAATGATAAGATGCATTTCAAAAGGAAAATCCGTGACAAAAATATTGAAACAGCCTGGTATGGCAAAAAAAATATTGGGCGAATTTTACACACCTGTACGATAATGTTCAAACATTGAGGCCCCAAAATATATTGATCAATATTACTGTGGAGACCAATATTTCCCAACATTTTTCCAATCGTGAATATCACACGTTGTACTATATCCGAGAAATCTGGATTTTAAACGTTCTTTTTCACGCCAATTATGGGAAATATCAAGCCGCGAGGGAATCATGGCAGCGAATTAAGTCACGTCGCTCGCCAGCTTCAGTGGCCAACTTATTACACAATGCCCATATGAAGGCATGTGCCACGCTGAGCATATAGATCGTGTACGTTGTCTGATTTGGTGCCTGGTTACGAGAACGGTCAGACTTTCCTAGCTTTATTTTAAATGTTCGAGCTTCCCAGCCGCATAAAATATCGTAATGACGTTTGGTTATGACCAACGCAAAAACTATAAAAGAAAAAAAGACTGGCATCACGTAATCAATTTTACAGATTTTGGTATGTGAAGCTTGCGATTATGGGCCGAATTTTACAGCACTGAAACGTTAAAATATCTGGGTTTGCGCGGGAACTTGTATCATACATTATGCATATACACAAATCCGGTTTTGCACATTCTACCATATCAGTGGCAGCCGCTGGAGCTGGAGGCATCCCGAATGTGCAGATTAAGCGCGGATTTTGAAACTGTGGGTATTCAAACGTGGTACAGATGTACAAAAGAATTGAAAAAGGTTTTGGGTTAGATGTCGCCAGCAGTGGCGGATCAATCCTGACCATCACTCGTCTCCTTGGATTTGCCTAATGGGGTATAGGGAACTGATTGAAAAAAGGCGGCAACATCGTTCCGTGCGCAGGAAAAACCTCCTACGTGCATTTGACGTTGGAAATCAAAATTCTATATGAAAATGAGACCCCCTTTCAAAACCTCCTCTGTGCATATTCACTGGCAACAACAAAACGCCCTATATGTTCACTCTAAGTGCAAATATATTAAAATAGAAATGTACTTTTGCACAGAGGTTTTGAAAATGGCGCCCATTCTCACATGGGAGCTTTTGATCTGTAAGGTCAAATGCGCTTTAATAGGAGGTTTTCCTGCCCAACGAGGACATGATCCTTGTCGTAATGTTGTACCCATATTTGCACATTGCCAAATTTAACCGAAGAAGTTATTTGTCAATTTTGATGTGAAATGGCGACAGTGGAGTCAAATTTGCCATCGCTGTATTTACTCAACTTCAAATTAGCCATTATTTTTTTCCTTGCTGGTTATATAGAGCAGGAGCAGAATATCATAGGGCCCTTATTTAAGGAGTTCGTTTACCTCCCACTACAGAAAAGGTTTGACACCTTTAGTAGTTAGTATGGACCCTCTACATCAATGCTAGGTAGGTAGTGCTCTCAAATTGTGGTATCACTTTTTCAATAGGGGTCAATTTAAGTTTACACGGGGTCAAACTTTTAAAATGCCCCAATCATGTTGAAATGTATGCCATTTTGTCAATCTAATCATAAGGATTACAAAAATGTATAGTTTGTACCACCTACGACCATTGGTTTGGGAGTTATAGGGTAAAATTACTAAAATGGTAAAAAATGTCAATCTCAATTTGTACAGGGGTCAACATTAAAATTTAATGTGATTATATTTTAAATACTTGCAAATCATTGCCTGAGGTAAGATGACTCCCAAAAAGTATAGTTTTGATTTTGTTAAATGTTTACTTACGGAGATAAGGGTCAAAGAAGGTCAACACCAATTGGATTATGTTGCCCCATGACCTATTTTGCTGCATAACATGATAACTATACATTGACACATTAAGCTAGATGAACAACTTCTTTCATTTTTTTAACAAAATTGGAGCAACTTCTGATTTTGACCCCTGTACAAATAGAAATTGACCTTTTTTACCATTTTTAGCCATTTTACCCTATAATTACCAAACCAATGGTCATAGATGGTATAAACTATACATTTTTGGAATCCTTATGACTAGACGGACAAAATGGCATACATTTCAACATGATTGGGGGTATTTTAAAAGTTTGACCCCTGTGTAAACTTAAATTGACCCCTATTGAAAAAGTGATACCACAATTTGAGAATACTACCTACCTAGCGTTGATATAGAGGGGTCATACTAACTACCAAAGGTGTCAAACCTTTATGTAGTGATGGGTAAACGACGATGTTTGACCTGGGTCCGTGCTCCTCCTCTAATACATTCGAAAGATTTTGTTTAAAAAATTTTGGAATTAGTGATTGAAAGAGCATCACTTTGTAGTCACATCAACGTCATATTAATTTATCAGCAAATAACACTATTCGTAAAAGTAGTGCTAATTACTTACACATTATTAACAGCAATTCTTTTTTTTTCTTCCTCATATCCTCTGCACCACCTTTCCATGCTCATTTTCAACAACATTCTCCATCTATTTTATTTCAATTTTCCGCTTCACACCAAACAGTAATTTCCTTCCTTTTTACCTCATAGTACTGAAATACCTATATTTTATGTTACCATTGAAATATGATTTTTGCTCTCTGCTACTCCTTTCTTTGGGATGCTATCTTTTTGTTTGTTTGTTTGCACCTATACTTCCTCCAATCTGTCAACATTTAGTTCCCAGCTACCTTTGCGCCAAGTCTAACGGCGAAGTTTACCCGACCTAGACCGATTCGACGTCGACCGCCCTCTAGGTGGCACAGAAGAAAGCTCCTGCGCACTAGTTTACTTCCGTCTGTTTACGACAGTCCACGAATGAGGAGGGCGCTTGCATCACAGCCAGACTTCAATGAAACGGCTCCAGAAATTGGATCGGATGATGTGGATTATGACAGATTGGCAAAACGGCTCCGTACAAGTTACGAGACTTTGGTTTGAGTTATTACCAAATAGTGTCAAAATTATTGTGAAAAATTATTTGATTTATTTTCGGTGCTATTGTGACTGGGACTGTGAAATATGAGTTGAATTTTAGACAAGCATTGTTTTCTTACCCGGGTCTTCTACTTAATACTCCGTGTACATGTAAAGCACCTAGAATATCTTCCAAGATTAAATTAAAATTAAAAATCAAATGATTTCAATGAATATTGCACCTTCCAGATTGACACCACAAGACATCGTCAGAGTTACATTTGCTTTGCTTAAATGAGACACTGGCCACATTGAAAAAATAGTGCGCCCTCAAGATTTTTCAAAATCGATATTTTTGCATGGTTGTAAGGCTTTTATATACAAAAGCCCTCACCCGAAATGATTAAGACCAAATTAGCTTTCCTTATGGGTAACAGAACGATTTTATAATTTAACGTCGCCGGCGACGTTAAATTCAGCCGACGACGAAAATGGCGTTTAAACACAAGAACACGCACGCCGTATGCATGTTTCCCACGCTATGCACACATTGTTGATCGTCTATAACCTTTGTGGTTTTAATATCAGTGAGTACGAGTCAAAAATATTCATGTAATATACACATTTGTTGATTAAAGTTATGGAAAACTTAAAAGTTGGCCTACAATACCTGGATGTCTTTATCCTCATATCAATGTCCCTATCTGTTTTGGGGTATGTTATTTTTATGTGTAAAATATATCTCTGTTCTTACAATGGCCTAGACTATCATTTGAGAGCAAATTGAAGAAATTTCATATTTTGTGAAAATGTGCCAGTGCCGCTTTAAGGTGGATTAGTCCGATTCCTGCTCAATCTAGTGAATTATTTACTAAAAATGTTTACAACTTACAGTTATATTTCGCTGTAATCATGGCGGAGAGGGTGTCAAACTCAAAATAGCATTATTATTTTCAAAACATTTATGTAGGTTGCTGTGTGGGCTCTTAAATAGGGTTGTTTCTTGAAATACTGCTTGGTGATTATATTTGGTAACCATTTTCACGATGTATTGTAAAACTGGCCAAATCATGCTCCGTTGTGCTGTGGGTCTTGGTTAAGTTATTGAGGTAAGTAAAGAACAGGTTCGCATATTAGCTAACAATGTATTCGTATTTTGAAATTGTGCCAAAGGGAAAAGGCTTTAACTGTACGGCTACACTGCTTAAGTGAATATGACCATCAGCACGCAAGTGTTGTGTGAGATGAGGATGACTGAAGAAGTATTGATAATTTTTTTCTAAGAAAGTGGTCTATTAAGAGGGTAGTATTACGCCATTATTGAAAGAATTAAGTGTGTGACATGTTTGATATTTGTCGTTGTGTGATGGCTTATTTACATTTGACGTCCATGCGAATTTCCGTATCGCCATGACGTAATGAATTTTTCATCATAGTTCATGCGCCACAAATTAAGGCGGCAATACAACTTCAGAAAATAAATTGGTGGTTCGCCATGAATATCAGTAACAATTAAATCTTTTGATGTCCTTTTGGCTTCGTCACTTTTGTCATAAATCTTACGCGTGTTTAAACAGAAAACATTTTGTCTCAGAATTGGCTACGTCTATGTTCGGCCCGTGCAAAATGTTTTAATAAAATGTTTGCGCACCGCCGCACCCCTGATCTAATAGATTATACTCTTGGTATATATATTTATATCGGTTATTTCGATATTATGGATAGAGCAAGGCCTGGTCTTTTCAAACCGACATATTTTATTGTACTACCACTTTTCGTTTCATCCGACTGCGTTAAATATACAGCAGTTTCTAGTCCATGATACATAGTAACATGGCCTCGTGAGTAGATTTTAAGTGATATTGACGCAGTGAGACGCACAATCGGACCCGCCGTGATTATTTTAGTGAGTTAGCATGGTAGATGTGGATTTCATGTATAAGGAGAACATTTTGTGGAAAATTGTTTGATTGTAATATTTTGTAAGTCAACAAAGGAAAGACTTTTGAGAGAACGCCATATTTGAATGTATGTATATGAATGTATGTATATTTGGAGTGTTGATGTGCAGTCAAAAGCCTTTAAGAGTACTGTAAGTTTGACTAAGAACAGTATTACGACTGCGTAGGAAAATAATACCTTTACAAAGTTCACGTGAGAATGGGATTGTGCGTACATTGATCCCCCTTACATTATGTTTTTCTGTTCTTTATGTTATTGAAATGAATATGCATAATGAATCTCACAAATGTGCATCGCCCACTTTGTAAGCTTAGCGCATGTTTTTGTGCTACCGGAACTACAGCGGTGTACGCACCCTGGCGTATTCCGATACCTCATACGTAATGGCTAATACCGATTATTATATAGTTTATATATAACGTTAGTGCAATTCACACGAGTTACATGTAGTTAGTCACATCTTATCATTTTAACAGCGGTTTAAATTGCAAGTGGATGAGTTCTGTTTTTTCATCTAGGTACTTTTTTGTCACTATAAATTACATGGACACCTGTGCACTATAGACCGTATTCAATATCCAGCCATGTTGGTGGCCATATGGGCCGCCATTCCAGTACTACATACATTCACCTGTCCATCCCTGGTGCATATCGCTAACCAGGATCGATTGAGCCAGCTTAATTGTAGTGGTAAGTCCTATGAATGTATGCATCTTGTCCACCAACATGTCTGGTGCTGACGTCATATTGAATCTGGTCTATACGTCCTCTTTGGTAAGCTTATTGGAACGTAAAGAAACTCGGTGTTCGCTGCGTCCGAGAGATGAGGAAGAAGGAGGTGGTTCGACTGCTACTTCAAAAGATAAACTTTCAACCGCCTATTCATGTCAATCGCTTAAATTATCGTTGGCCCAAAGACTTACGCTACTTGCTGGAGAACATTAACACCTTCATTAAATCCCTGAAACATTTCAATTACCCAGTTTTTCAATTGGTATTTGCACATGGTCTATACACTATGGTTGTGACCATTACAGCGATGTACTAAACTTTGACCCCAAATTTTTCAAAGTATTTTGGCACTTTGGACACTTTCTGACACAAAAAGTATGGTTGAGATGCATTGAATATGCATTTATCTAATCATTCATCATATAATATTTCACAGGAAATAACCGGATATTGGTAAATTTGGCTAAAATAATAACACTTTTATTGGCCCCAAAACGTTGAAATCAATGTTTAGCTTTCGAAAAAGGGTCGATTTTGCTGTTTTCTTTGGTTAAAAAGTCACTGATTCCCTCAATGATTCGCCAACGATTTAAAATAAATACAATCAGTCAGAACAACCGTTCATTGCCAGCAGAGATCTTTTAGCTGGAAACTTAATAAGCTATTTTTTTAGTGGGAGATGTCAATTACTTTCCTGTTGAAACCTTCCCGAACGGCTAGTGCGTGAGGCGGTTGAACCATTACTTCCAATGTCCCAATCGCGTGCCCTTGAAGTTTCCTAACAATGAGCTAATGAATGAGAGTATTCCTGGGTAATCGGATTGCAAAATCAAGCCATCTCCTTCTTTCTCATCTTCTCTGCTGCGTTTAGTCATTGTCACCGAGCTGTTAAGTGGGCGTTGACGTTTGGCTTAAGATACCGGGGTGGAAGTCCTTTACGCTTGGATATTACGTGGATTTTGGGTTTCCTATCGGAATCATTTTTTTAACGCGAATTCCTATCCCACAATGTACCGACGATGTACGAGTAGCATGCATCACTCCATGCACTCTCGTGGTTTAGTGCGCCTCCTATAAACTACGCGCACATTTTTGTGGCGCAAAATTCAAGGCAATCAAAGAGTACTCGATACTGATAAAATAATATTTATGTACAGCAAGCGGTTTGTCGCACAGTTATGACAGAAAAATGACCGTTGACAACATGGCACCATAGAATATTATGCGCTATATATTTTATATAGAGTGCGCGTTGTTGGTAAAATTTCGACAGGTAAAGATAAACATCCGGTCGGAAAACCCCGAAATCCACGTATTGGCGATGAGGGTGTAGGATCTTCACCTGAACCAATGGAGCCCGACCAACTCCCCGTAAAGGTATTGTGATGCATTAGATAACCAAAGAGGTTCTATATAGATCGAGAGGGTAAGCGTTACGTCATCTTAGAATTCATCGTCTCGCATGTTTGCCGACCACAAAGAAAACATAGAGTACCAACAACCTGAAAGCAATGGCTGCCTCCGCTTCTTCCACATACTGTGAGTGCCGTTTGCATATACACTAATCGGTAGTGATACACATTGATGTATGTGTTTGAGGTGGCCAGGTGTAATAAAGTGCACCTGGATCATTGTGGCTCAGATACTCTTTTTTTCCCATAAGGCAATGCTCCTTATGTGAAAAGATTTATTCATTGAGGCGTTTTATTAAATCAAGAAGACTGACGTGTCATTTCATTCGTTGTGTGGGCAGGGGTAGGACCAAAAATTTAACCACCCAATAGCACCCCACATCCAACAACTGATATTTTGCCGGATCGTTGGTATCGAATTGACATTATGTGTGTTATAAAAGAACCCAAACTATAATATCCGTGCATGCAATATTCAAAATGTCAGCGCCCAGCACGGACGACTGGTTTGAATGGGTTTCACCCCGTTGCTGATAACCGATGCAGGATCTTCAAATCTCCAGGTGACTAAACTGCAAGCATCTGCGGAGGGATCAACTTTAAAAATGAAACCTCCTCTCCTGTCGTAAACTTCATTGATTTGAGGGGCAGAGTTCGTAAGATTTTCAAACCTTTGTTAATTTGCCTACAAAAACCATGTTTTGGAATAGAAACTTCAGATTTCAAAGGGTGGATAAGGGGCTTGTTGAATTTTCTATTGACGTTTGAACAAATGGACATAGTCGTCTACACGAGGATGTCTCAAGTGAGGTCTCCACGGGGTGTCTCCATACTTACCAAAAAAATCAGCCACGGTTTGTGGGTATAATATTGTACCCAAAGCTGGGTATTTTTACCCAGTGAGGTCAAAAAACCTAAATGGGTACAACTTGTCAACCCGGACAATCGGGTGGCTAGTGAAGTACCCAAAGTTTGGTTTTGAGAACAAGAATAAAAATTTACTTGGGCACTGGTGGGGGAAATCAGTTCTGTATGATTGAAACCTTAACCAAAGAGACAGAGTATTAGTTCTTTTCTAACTATTCTGATTTAGTGTATGCCATGTATATTGCAACATTTTCTTAGTTACCAATTTAGATACAACACCAAGAGAGACTCTAAAATAATATATTCTTTAACCGTGTAGTCGTATTTATGTGGACACAAGTATTATTTCTTTGCAGGACTGTTGCATAGTAAAAATATTAATCTTATTTTTATCAATACCGATTGTTAGTAAAACAGTTTGTCGTAAGAGTGATCTGTTTGTATATACAAACTAAAAAAATAGATGATGTATTGTTTAAGAAATACTGTGTGCAACTTGGGTAGAGCATTCGTGGTTGTGGACTAAAAAGCTAACCAAACTGGCAATTCCTTAAAAAACAGATTTTAAAAGAAGATCACTAATGTTATGCTTCTGCAAGGACAAGTATTGTCGGTAGGGTTCTCTTAACAAACCAAACCAACGAGATTCCACTACTGTCTGGAAATAGCTCCATTTATGTGAGGTATTGAAAGAGCAACACAGGGGCTATATTTCATAAGGCCAATTTTGTGTATAGTTGGGTACAAACCAGTGTTTTTACAATAGTAGGCCTGTGTTACCTAGTTGAAATGATGGTCGAAGTTGTCATTTGCCCAAAAGTCCAAACTATGATGGTAATCTAGTATTATGAATCGGTTCAATGACTACTTCTCGTCGTTGTTCAAATCAGCTTTTTGTTGTTTCAGCATTGGTCAAGATTGTATAGTAAGTTGGGCTCTAATGTTAAATAGTACGGGATATACGTACACATAATGTATTCAGAAAGCAGGTTTGCTTTATTCATTGTAGGACGGTACTATAATTAACCACTATGCATCCTAAAAATCTATAATTTGACCTATGAAATGCAAAGTACGCAGAGAAATGTTCAAAAATGTACTGATTTTAATTTATACGGAAGAACTTAATGCAAGGAAGCTGCATCTCAATATGTATAATAATTCAAGGGCTATGTATAAGAAAAGTAACCCTTGGTTCTATAACCATTTCGAGCCATGTTTGCAAGAGTAAATTACACAACATAGGTCAATGAGTTCTGTTATCATGGGTATAGTTCCAAATGGTGCAAGATATATTATATCTTGGTCAGTGCATTGGTGTTATGTGCTATGGACATTTGGGTAGAGTAAAAGTGTAAGAAATAATCTTAATGTTTCAGAACTAGTGTATTCAAATGGAGTCAATGGAGCCGGGTGTAAAGCACCATGGGCCGGAAATATCAACGTTATCCTGTGAAAAGTTTGTTTTATTTCTGATATTTTCTGTGACTTAAGAATAGCAGCACGCCCTCAAAGCTGACCCATTTTTCTTGCAAAGATGAGAACTCTTCGTTCAATAATACACTAGTCTAAGTTGAGGTGCGTCAACCTTTAACTTTTCGGCATATGGTTGTACAAATTCCACTTTGCTTCTGGACTAGCTCCCACAGTGAAGGATTTGAAAGAGCAAAACAGGGAGCTAAACAAAAATCACTATTGCCCCTAGGTTACCTATTTGAAAATGGGTCGAGATCCAATGAACTTTGACCTTGCCCAAAGGTCTAAAACTGTGATCTTGCATACAGTAACAGTCGCTCACAATGGGCGAGTCGACGTGCACCAGGGTGGTTCCGATCAAATGAAATCAATTCCAATTCCCTCGTGGAATGCATAAGTGCACCCTAACAGAATAATAACACGAATAAAAACATCGCAAAACAATATAAACGGTGTGAAAGTAATTAGTCCGGCAGGTTATAGTCCGGGATTCCATTGACGACACGGAATAAGCGTGAAACTAATGGTGCGTGAAGAGTCAACTGAATCGATTGCCCTATTGTTCCCAATTTCCCAGACTGTGAGCGGGAGGACTATATCTCTGCCACACCGGTCTCTTCATCAACATTACGAAAAGAGACTTTTAATTACAATTGTAGGAAAAAAAAATTGACTCCACTGGCAGGACATTGTGGTCCAAATTATATGAATGCTTGATGTATGGTGTAAGATATGGAAATTGATGTATAGCCTGCTCTAACCGTGTGCTCACTATTTTTCAAAACGATATCCGTAGACCATACGTTTATGAAATTGTGCTGTGTTGTGTGGAACACTCCATAATGCCTCGGGTTACTTATTAGTAGTGAGGGCCAATTTTTGTGGCTTTAGTGCATTATTTGACCAAACAATCAGCCTTTTCATCGCCATCCACAGGCATGTAAACGCCGAAACTTAACCTCAACTAGAACTTACTTCGAACGCTCGAAGGACTTTTTACGCTTTTCCAAAAATTACTGATCTATTTTATTAATTGAGCGGGCGTTTTACTCTGATATATCGATACATCGATAGTAGCGCATAGAGCAAAATTTGTATGTATCGATGACTGTTAACTTTACTGGCGACTTGATTTATTTATTTGCAAGAAAACACCATTACCTAATTTGATTTATATGAGCATAAAAATACTAGGTAGTTGGTGTATTTTGTAAAGTTATAAAATACATGTGTTGCTTTTTGAAAGAACAACAAACCAACCATGAGGTATAGAGTCTTAGTTTTAAAGTACTGTCAGATCAGCGGCGTACCATGTTGAATTTCCAACTCTAAAATTAATTAAATCAGAAGGCTAACACTGTAACTCTTAAGGTGTTATTTTTGTTTAATTGTGGGGCACCAAGCTATAGGCTGGCAGGACCACTTAGCAATCGTTGTGCGTGTGTATTGTGTGGATGTATGTGTGGATGTTGTTGAATGTATGTGTGTGTCACTAAATTAAGTTTTTTTTTTAAATCGACCTCAATTGAAAAGGTGAAGTCAATTGGAACCAAACTTCTGCATATGGGCATCAAGGATCCCTCATATGTGAATGAGGTCAGAGGTCATGGGCCGAGGTCAACGGTATGTGATCAAGTTGAAAAAATAGGCTAAACAATGTAAAAGTGACCTACATTTGAACAGTTTGAAGTTCAATTGGAACCAAACTCAAGTCATAGGGGGGACCATGCGATCCATGTTGATGAGGTTCAAAGGTCATGGCCAAGGTCAAATGTCATGGAGCGGCCCAGCTTATATTATTTGAATATAGTGATGCGCGGAAAAGCCGAGAACCGCGAAATTCTAGTTTTACTGTTAGAGACGGAGGCAGTGCGCGCTTACACAAAATTTTACATTGATGCAAAGTTGATAACACATTAACCTTAACACGCCCGACGAAACTCACTGAGCTGATGCTAGAAAAATGCACTGAGTCCCAAAAGATGCGATGGACGTCATCGTACGAACACACACATATGGGCACGAAAATCGCTGGCCGGTCCGCGATGGTTTTGTTTTTTTCGTAGTGAACCTGTGAAATTACCCTAATCTGAACACGATAGGACTTAGGCTATTTCCCCGTTAACAAATTCGAAACCAATAAAGCAATATAGCACATTTTTTTGAAGAGCGCCCCCAATTTCCAAAAATTGGGATTTTTACACGGTTGCATTGGTAACTGGCTAGTAAACCATACCTGGGAATGGTTTTAGCTCGAAAATGTTGTGTCGCAAACAAGAGGGAATTTTGTAATTAGAATAATTATTATCGGGGATCCCCGATAATAATTCACACGGCTGCTGGAAACGGCTTCCATGTGAAATAGCCGGGAAATAGCGACATGCACGTGTCTACGTTCATCCATTAGTTGTTTTCTTGGTTCAGGCAAATCCAAGTTAGAGGTTATTTCTCGAGGGTTGGGTGGCACTATTTCATCATGGACGGATATAAGTTAGCCTTTCCACAGATCTGCCGTTAAGTCCAATATGGGATTCAAATTCTAATTACCAAAATCGCTTAATTTATGATAAATACGATTTTAGCATTCTCGTTCGCGGGTTTAGTTTCCTAGACAATCACCAACGTAAATCTGCCAAAATATCAAATTTTGAAATTGGGGGGCGCTCTTCAAAACAGTGTCATATTTTTAAGTTCTTCAAAAGTGATCGAGAGGGGGGTTCAAACCTGCGACAAGTAGCGGGACCAAAAAAGCATTGTTTTAAAACCACTAGACTAGCGAGAGATTTGGTAGCGATTGGGATTTTCAAAATAAACCTTCACGCGAAATAAAGGCAATCATGGCATATACAATAGTAATAATCGTAATAATCAAATCATGTGCCATTAAGTGAAACTGTGACTAGTAGCTGATGCTGTAATACGCACCCCCCCCACCCCCTCATTGGCTTGCCTCACCTGTCATGTACAGGGGGGCCGGGGGCCCTGGTTCGAACCCCACCAAATGTTCTAATCTGTTTACCTTCTATCCCTCTACCCTTCCCTTCCTCCGGCTAAATCCGAGAGCAGTGTTAGGTTAATGTGCTGAATTCAGGAATGTATTCAAAGTGGAATATCATTAACAAGACGTGATTAGTGAATGGACGTGAGTTATCTTTTATCGTGTGCAACTCCTTCTATACCTTGACGTGTAAAATATAAAAAGGTGGTATCTGCGGGGTTGTATCATTAATAAGACCCAAAACCTAGACCACTAAAACTAAGACCCAAAACCTAAGACCCACAACCCTAGGCCCCTAAAATAAACCCTAAATCTTAAGACCTTTAAAAATTAGGACCCACGTCTGGTGCCAAAAGTGAGGGTCTTGGTTTTGTAGTGGGTAAGTTCCGTTCCAACAAAACTAAGGACCCTGTGATACAATTCCAGTGAATACATTTTGGCGCCATTAAAGTTAGGTCTAGTTGTTCAGATTTAATTAAAATATATTGGCACCAAAAAATTAGGGTCTTTAGTTTTGTAGTTGACCCATATCCAACGACAAAACTAAGACCCTGTAACAAAATTCCACTAAAATACATTTGGGCCAAAAGTTAAGGTCTTAGTTTTGTAGTTGGCTAAGGGTCCAACTACAAACTTAAGACCCTGTATCAAATCCACTGAAATACATTGGGCGCCAAAAAGTTGTTAGTGGACCCTTGCCTAACTAAAAAAAACTAAGACCCTAACTTTTTTTGGCGCCCCACAGTGTATTTTTGGAATTGATAAGGACGTAAAGTTTAGATCTTAGGTCTTAGATCTTAGGTCTTAGATCTTAGGAATGTATACACACCATGGTAGCTGTTGATTTTGCACTTGTTAGGTGAAGGGCGTGGGATTGGACCGCCCGCACTGACCGCTAAAACCGATACGGTCACGGACCCATGAGAGGAAGGGCGTTGAGTAAAATACCCGTTTAATCCACTCCTCAAAGATGATTTCTGAGCGTCTATTCGATGAATGTTTCAAGAATTAGGAATTTCAACAATGGCCACAAATGACCCCAAGATGATTTTGACCTCGTCCCTGAACACACATTACCTACTCCTCAAGAACCATTGTCATCATATTGCAAGAGGCAGCAATGACCCATTAATATCTTAAGGTTCATTTTGATTGAATGATCTTGACCTCATAAAACCCCAAGTTCTCAGCCGAATTTCATCGGTTTGATTAGAGCATGTTAACTAAAGGCGCGTGATCATGGTTATTGTGGTTCTACCCGTAGAGTACTTTGTAAAATCTAATATTGGGTGGTCCTCATAAACATCCACCCAACCCCACAACCCATTTTAGCCCTAAATTTTCACAGGGTAAATAAGAAAAACAGTAGCTGGCTTTTCTTCAGACAGGGTATTTGACCACTTTTACAATCTGGGTCGTGGACGCAAGCTATTTGTTAATCGCGGGCCATGCACCTTTCAGCATATTTCAACATTGACCTCAAAAGAGCCCTCGATGACATTTGACCTTTAAATCGTTGACCCCGTATACCCCTCTCCCTCAAGAGCAGCATCTCTGTGAGCAACTGATTAGTAGTCATACCAAGCCATTTCTGGTGATAGGGCATTTTGAAACGTTTTACACTGATTTTCTTCAAATAATTACAACTACCGCCCTCAATTTTGGTCGAAGTTTAGTTTTACATTGTCGTATCGGAAATTATAGTAGTAAAGTCCCTTGTAAGTGCATAAGCCAAATTACAAATCTCATTTCCCCGCGCGGGAGCGCGGGCTTATAGAGTGTTGGAAATAACTTGACACCTTGGATTTTATTGGCTGTATGTGACAAGCCTAAGAGGTCGCGTTGGTCCTAACAATTTTTCATGTACAATTGAAAATGATGAATCATGCTAAAATTACGTAATTTTGTGATACCTGGCATAAATATTAATTCAAACACAATAGTTTTGTTGTGTAATAAAATGAGATACAATTTGAGATAGATTGTATTTTCTCATGTTTTTTATACAAATTTATATTGAATTCGTTACACGGTTCTAAATTTGAGCCACGTGTTTAGTGGATCAAATATCAGGGCCATGCCGGGGTTGGGCGAATTGCAGCAGTGCCTGTTATAATCATTGCATATTCAAAATATTGACAATTTTTGACAGCTGACTCAGTTTACATGGTTGAGTCTACTATTTTTAGGTACTACAGTAAACTTGAACAAGAGTATACCACTATTTATACCATCCGTTTTTCAATAAAAGTCCATACACTAGCATTATTTTGTTTTGGAAAATGTTATTTAATCTCTCAATTCTTGGCTATTTTCGAATGTTTTAAATAATTCTGCCTTTGCCCTTGCGCGGGGCCCTACATTGGTGCCCAGCACCAAAAAGTTTTCTTGTTTACAATACAGGTGATTTTGTGCAAAAAAAGTGGTGATTTTCCACCTCTTACATCTATGCACAGTCGGTAACCTTTAGGGTTAGGGATATAGGATTAGCTCTAGCATACTTTAGGGCTAGTATTTAGGGACCGAAAAAAAAAGTTAGGGTTTGTGTGGTCATAATTAAGGTAACAGGATACGCAATAGGTTACGTTTACCGTCTACCGTCTACATCGTCATGTGCACTGTTTACAATCACAGATGTTTTTGAAACAATTTAGTACCCGTTTCCAATTTCATTCACACGCAGAACTCAATTTTGTATGAGATCTACCTTCAAAACTTGGCTATATCACTTAAAAATAACGATTGTGGCTTTAAATATTTTGACAATTGACCTCAAAGGCCCGCCTCAGATTTTTTGTGTGTAGTAATTAAAATAGCAACTAGAACTAAAGATAATCACCTAAAATGTTCAATTCCAAAGTTTGAAACCAATCGCATTTTTTCGTTTTCCATCGGTAACATTTGTGTAGTATCACAGTCGTGACAGTGCCATAGGATATATGTATATTGACAAACATTCTTGATCCGGAAATTTAAAACAAGTTGGATTTTCTTTCTATATGAATGAATTTTTTATAAGCTTAGCTATTTTCCACAGTGAGTTAGTATATGGACAAGCGTTTGAATATGCAAAAAACACGATTTGTTTAAAATAGTAGGCCGTCCTCGGAAATGTCTGAATCAGCCTTTAAATGACGACGAGATAACCTATGACCTGAACTTCCTAGTAATCACTGCACCTCCCCTTCCATTCATCATGAAAGGATGCAGAAGAAGCAATTGTGTTGACAAATAGAAAGATAGTCAAAGAAACGGGGCAAATTTAGTGTGATGTATAAAATAAATCTGTAAAACCTGACAGCGGATAAACACACATTTATTTGATATAAAAATATTAAGCACAAACATAAGTATCAATTGTGAGAAATTACTTTTCTTCTTTCTCCTTTCAAACATTTTTTACTACTTATATGAGGTTCAGGTCTTCGAAAATGCGATAAAAGTTGTCGTTATTGATGCTCAGTGGATAGCTCTGATGAAGACCGACATGGGACTTGGAAAGCACAATGAAGTCAGCCAAACGTATCTTGATTAGGCATGAGCAGGGTAGTAAAGTATTTTTTGTTCGATCGTCGTTGGTATCTCCCCTAACTTACCCGGAGTATAGTATCAATTCTGGGTATCAGAGGAAAGGCCGTATTCTACTCATTGTCGTCCTGAGATTTCAGCCCTCAAATCCATTTCCTTTCCCAGATATAGACAAAGAACTGCCGTTTAATGGTTAACCTTGGCTATTTTGCACAGCGTCGTGAATAGGGGGCATTTTGCTATGTATTAACCGCCTCTACAGCAAAACCGGCAAGTTTGTTTCGTTCCCACGATACTTGGTGGTGAAGGTATCAACCATTCTCTCATATCAAATAAGAACACGATGCACAATCAATCGGAACAAGCACTTTTAAGGGATTTCTGTGACTTGAAACAATATTTAAACACTAAAATACACTCTAATCCAGTTATTTTCTAGTGGGTTTTTACAATTTCAAAGGTCAAAACCAGGAGAAATCTAATTTAGATCTATGTTGAACGTGATTTCTAATCGTTCTTTTGTAAACAAGTTTTTCACATAGTGATCTAATTATCTGGGGATGCCCACTAAAGATTCATGCCAATAATTTCCATTAACCCCCTGAGGTCTACGACCGTTCCTCCCTTGGTAATACAAAGGTCATAAGATATATTAACCATAATAGGTCATGGTAAGAGAACCTGAACTTTTTAAACATAAGCAGGAAGGTCGTTTTTTGATTGGGTGTACTCTAAGGTATATCATGCAATATCATGTAATCTCCTGACCCTCAGGCCCTGAGTGCATTCATCTAAATCATTACGAGATTTAAAATCGACAGAAGTTAATGGGTAACATTCGATCTAAATGATGGGTTTCTATGCACATTGGAACCTGCTGATTCCACAATTCAATTTTGACATCATTGACATTTCTGAGATTGGAAGAGTAAAATAACAATGGAAATTTGCCAAACATTTATACGTGTTCCACGTGTATATTTAACAGTGTAAAATCTTAAGGTACGTTTGGGTTTGGTTTTTGGTGTTTTTTGTTGGCGTTCTAACTTCCTGCCCCAACCTCAATCCCGCTCGTTAAATTCAGAAAAACCATTCTTCAGAAAGCGAAACGAACCAAGTCTAGTAACTTCGGCGTTTACAATAGACCAGTATTCCTTTTTCGTGGTATGTAAACTTTTGGATTGTCCAGTGAAAATAATTGCAGTAAAAAATTATCAAGTTTTGCGCGTACAAAAAACTATTGGCACATAACAGAATTTGACCTGTTGTTCAAACATTCATGAAGTCATGAACATGTTTTAATGACAAACAAATAATAACTATCCTAACAATGTCGATATTTTCATAGTGTCACATTAAAAACATAAACAGAATTATGTTCATACCACTAATTAGCTCTTAAGAAGGGTTGAGAAGCTTTGGAAACCGCAGCGCCGTCAAACTGTGTTTCAAGCAGGTAGTCGAACGATTTGACCAAAAAACCTTATGACTAAGCATGGTAAGTGCATGTATTCAAAGGTAAAAACTATTTAAAGAATAATCAAAAGTGATGACGAAGGTAAATGGCTGCAGTTCAATATTGTGTTTGCGAGAGGCTATGTCATGCCAAAAGTGTGTCCATTGTCAAGCACATGTTTGATATGTTGACACCCCAAAGCCAAGTATACATATCTAACATTCTCTTAAGCGTTTTCGGCAAAGATTTCTTGTCTTATAATAAATTATTCCATACCAAATAGAATTCATGCTGACATGTTTTGCATAAGGGCACAGTTACCCTTAAAGCATGCTCCGTGCTCATAAGAATACAACATGTCCCTATGATAAGCCCACTTGCTCTGGGCCTAAACCCGGGGTCTAAACGGTCCGCACTGAAACAGTACAATTAGTAATTGTTCAACACAAATGACGGCTTGCAAAATATTTTGGTCTGTCACAGACCACAACGTTGTAGTAATTGATTCTATTGCCAAAAGCTATGCTCTCAATGCACCTTAACCAAACAAAGGTGATTATTTATAAAAAATAGTGGCACTTGTTGTACACCCGGACAACACTCTCCCATTCTGAAACAGCCGTTTATACGACTACCCTAAAGTTCATTGGCAAGAAATTCTGTTTGACTTTGGTTGCGTCCTTGTCTTTTTTTTAGTCTTTGGCAACCGACCTTGGGCACAAGAACCTTGTTGTAATTTTTTTTTGAAAAATACTCCGAATAGTCCAAAAAGCCCAATAGATATCCGACACATTACCTATTAGGTCCTTTGCAAACGGAGCTTACCTAAAACCCAAATTAGGTAGCAAAGTAAAAGACGGAAACTTATCCCCACAAAAACAAACCCCGGCACATCGTAATACTCCACCTTTTCAAAATGTACCAGAAACAATGGTTTTTGCGCCATTCATGTCATTTCTCCCGTGCTTTTTTCAGCGATTTTTAGAAAGTTTTGTAATATCGTCAAATAATAATTATGCAATAATAACGTATCATGCCTTCATGAATCACTAACCTCAACGCTCACATGGCTGGAATATATAAAAGTAACATTTTATTATTCCTTAAAACATCTTGTTTTCTTCAATTTCTTGAGGCCCCTTAGGCATATTTGTACTACTTCAAAACTAAGAGCATCCATCTGTATTTGTTTTTCAATGAATCTCCCAAGTATTGCAGGTTTTTACTTCATTTCACGTGAATTTGAAAAGAGCAAAATTCAATTCCCTCTACAATTAACGGGATCAGTGTTCAGAAAATGTTTAAATCATTCTTAAATTATGGGTGCACTTCATGCGAAAAAACGCTACTCAAAAGCAAGAGCTAAGAGGTTTCCTAACCCATTGATAGTCTTGTAAAGCGATGTGGAAGGCACTATTCCTTGTATCATCATAGGCACAGTTCCCGGTTTTCAATTACAAAATACAGGAAATTTACATTTCCCCTTAATTCGATTAACCCAGCAATTATTCCTTCCAACACTACCTTATATATAATACCGCCCCCGATCCTACAGGTGCGGTACGTATTGGCTTACAAGACCGAGGGGGGGGTTTGGGGCCATGAAGCCACATAGGGTCTATTCTATCATCCGCGAGTTTTTAATGTGAATTTACTACATTTCAGGCCTTTGTTCTCCTCCTGATTTTGAACTGATGTAAACGACGAAGGCCGTCCTCGGATCACCTAGAAACGTGAAAAACCTGCACGTGGTTTCGAAGGAAAAAATCGTTAAATCGTTATTATTGAAATCGCCACGCTGGACCTTACAGCCGCGATTGCAACTCGGAGCACAAGAAAAACTTACGGGCCAGTGGAGCGAAGACCACGGCAGCGGGTGTCGGGTAAGTTGGTCGCGCGTCTTCGGCAACGTTTCCCCTTATCCAGGGAGGAATGGCAGTTGTTTATGGAAACGGGGACTTGGGTGATGGTGGCGGCATAATAACAAAAAACCGTTTGGAAAATAAAGCCAACAAAATCATTTTGAACAAGAAAACGTTTTTGTCCGACGCTTTTGTTGTTAAGAGAACCCAATGGTATTGATAGGAGGCGTTGGCTTTATTCAAATTTAAATCGCGATTTAATTCAAATGATTTTAACATGTAAAATTAAAAAATTCAAAAAACTAAAAAATTTACAAATATTTCAAATTCATAAACTGGATGAATAACAGACACCCAGACTTGTTCATTTCACACGATCTCCGGTTGATATATTCTACCGCAAACAACTGCACGCCCAATCTCTGCTGGCGACACCAGACACTTTCAAAATAATGTTAAAATAGTTTTCTTCTGATATTTGTTGTTTAAAAAAAATGTCAGGCTTCATTCATGTGCGATACTATATTCCTAAAACTCTGAATAACTACATAGATTTAACGCCTCTCCAACAACCCCAGACAACTTGTGTAGCCTAATTATAGCATTTGAAAGTTAATATTATTTTTTGTTATTTCATGCATTTTTTCGCAGGTAAATGCTTTCAATTGTGAGGGAATGTGATGAAACCGAAATTTAAGATATAGTGTAGTAAATACATTATTAATGCAATATTCCTTATTGCAGATAAAAAGCAAATTTTGTACTTAATTTAAAATAAATTTCATTTCATAATCCCCTTTTAATTCAGTAATTTAAATGTTTGGTGTCATCATGATAATTTGCCCTTACTATTTGTAGAAGGTTGGCTAATTAGTGTACTATGCCTTACCTCTGTCGTTTATCATCTGTATCTTGGTTTATTTTCACTACACCGTATAATTCAATACTGGATTTTGGGTTTTCCGACCGGATGTTATTCACCGAATATTTACCAACACCGCGCATCTATATAAAATAAATAGTCGCATGATTATCTATCTATGGTGTTCTGTTGTCCTACTGTCATTTGTCTGTCATAACTGTGCAAACCGTTTGCTGTGCATACATTTTACCAGTAACGAGTACTCTTTCATTGCCTTGTACTTTGCGCCACAAAATGTGCGAGCGTATTTTAAGAGGCGCACTAACCGTGATGGGCCTATTACTCGTACATCTTTGGTGCATTGTGGAAAGGAATTTCGGTACAAAAATGATTTCCGTAGGAAACCCAAAATCCACGTATTTAACCACTTGAGAGGCTGCAGCGATCAATAAGTCACCTCTCTCTTATTCATACGCATACTTGCCCATACAACACACTGTTTCGTACTGTACATTAATAGGTTACTGGTTCACATCAAAGCACGAATTAAGTCTTATGAATGGCAATCGATGATTAGGTGAGGCCCCCGCGGTGGCCATTTTTCACTAGTTGGCCTCAATCCACATCACATAAAAGTGTACTGATTTTCCCTTGGATAAAGGGCAACCTCTCCGCATGTAATTAATCTTCGAATTTAATAATTGACCACAACTAACGACATAGTCGTATTTTACGCCCCATGACTTCCATCACAGGAATAAACGTTGAGAACATGTACAGGGAAGCTATGTCTGGGGCTGTAATTAAGATATTGCCGCGAATGGGGCAGTATTTTAAAACTGTACTTTTAGACTATGGGGCGTATACCAAATAACAAGCTGCATAACAAAATTTCGTAGTCCCTTCAAAGGGAAAAGACAAAAACCCGGTGTAGAATTTTGATAATTTATTGCACTTATATAACCGTCCCTGTTCCCGCAATAAACTTGCACATTTCTTAAAAATGATAAGAATGTCACCTCAATTTCTCTTTCATAATTCAGTTACCCAGTGGATATATATAGACTTCAGCAAACCTTAACTAAGAGATTACAATGGGGCCGGTAGCGGAGCCATTGTTATAGCCAGGTGTGATCACCTCCACGATTCGGGTTTGAGTAACACAAGACACGTAACATTGAAAAATAATAGATGGACATAATGCCAATAACATAACCAGTTACATTATGATATAAGTCGTTGACCCTAAGTTTCCTTCTGAAAGCGCGTAAATTTGATTTACAATATGAAGTGTTAAGCAATAAGTTACGGATTTGTAATTCGCCACAATTTGGTTAGGTCAAAGCTTGCCAGCAAACAGTCTGGCATGATGTTTGTGGTCTTGTGTCCTTTTCGAATAACTGATGAAAAACATGGACAAAGTTAATTGAACACGCACTATGAAAGCTCAAGATTTATTGATCTGCGAATCGAGGGGAAGTATTTTGCGCTTACGTAATGTAACAAAAAAAAAGAATTCTCTAATCGGAGAGGTGGAACACCTGAGTCCATTCAACAGCGAGACAATATATCAATGGTCCTGCCTCCCCGATGTAGAAAAGGAATATGAAGTGTTGTTTCTACACCACATACCGGGCCGGTAAGTTGAATATCTTTAGCTCCAGTGTTTGCTGAAGTCTAGTGTATCTATTGGTCACTTATAGTGGGAGGAAATTCTTGAAGTGAACATTTTATTAATTTTCAAGAAAGAATATGCATTTTATTATGAGGGCAAACAAGATAGTTAGATGATTTTAATAATTTATTTTGAATTTACACTGGGTTTTTGCCTCTCCTCCCGTGATAGGGAGTACGAATCGACGCCGTAGAATGACATGCCCCATAGCCTATTTGAGTCTTTGAAATATCGGCTGTGGATATGAGAGGGCTGCTGTTCTATTCTCATGTGTGTACTGTCTTTCCCTCCATTTACCTTTCCATTAGAATGGTAGATTCAGGCGGTAGATTATGTTATGGATTGTACACAAGCCAGTGACTTGTTGGAGAGGACTTTTCCAAAGACCTGCGGTTGTTTATCTTGTTTGGACTCAAATTACGTGAATTGTTGTGGATGATTCTCTCACACCTACCCCCGCAGGGCACCTAACACCACAATGCATACCCCCCACCTTTGAAATATTTGGAAAAAAATGAAAACGTGTACTCTGAGGAAACATAGAAAAATTTGTGCGAGAGGCTAACACAGAAGGGGATAAGAGCAATAAATTACATAATAAAGACGTGGACCTAACACACAATCAATGGCAATACAGACTGAGGGTAGGGGGACATTCATCCGTAAGAGATAAGCGATATTTGAATTTGGTTACTGTAGGTTTGCATTAGTTTCAAAGGAAAGACATTGCCACGATAAGATAACCGCCTAACTTTTAACCAAAAACCAACCGCGTAACAAGTTTTTATTTCCTAAAATTCAAGGGGTCGCAGCTAGACAGACTTCTATGTAGTAAGTTAGTTATTAACTGCCCCTGGGGAGTTTTTGCAATAAACTGTATTTCTCATTATTGGGTATTGTATGGCTCGTAGAAAATATTGATAAAATCAAAAACCTGCATTCTCGGGAACCCGTAACGTTCTTGATTGTTCGCCAATAATCCGTTATGACATCAAGACAACGTTTTAAAGAGTTCTAGAAGATCAAAGATCAAAATAAACGACTGTTGTGAATGTAGTATGTATGTATGTATGTATGTATGTATAAACGTATACCCGAGTGTTTACAATGTGCCGTACTTCAGGGCATTTAAGTGAGTAATTTGGGGTATAGAGTGTTTTAATTAGGAAGGGGGTGCTAGATCAACTAGGCAAACTTATAAAGTACAAATTAGGTCGGTTTTTTTATTCACAGGATAAAACATAGTCTGCTAACAACTGAAGGATTGATTTCAACTGAAAAAAAATCATAGACTAAACCCAAACAGGGATTCAATCACGAATAAAATGCTACAGGGCCACTTCAAATCAGACCAACAACGAGTGAAAGGCAATTTGTTCCTGATTTAGCATGTTTCATCGATGCATCACGAGAGGAGGGGGAGGAGGAAAGGTTTTATTATAATAGTAAAAAAAACACATGTGGTAATTGAAATTTACATGGTGAAAAAAAACGCGTTAAATAAATGGCATTTATTTATGGCGTCACCTTATTGCATAAGATGTAAAGAAATAATTTAAAGTAACGCACATTCATGATGAAATTTCTTTTTGTTTAGATCTTGTAATTTTTATGACTTGAGTTGGGTCCCGCCCCATGCATATTAGTCCGCATCTTTCTATGGCAATTATGTGGGGAGTAAAAACATCAGTCAAACAAAGTATTCAAGCATAAAGAAATGAGAAATTCCTGGGTAATTGTTTGGCCTTGCCCTTGAATTTCCTTTATTAGGTTAATAAAATAATTTTACATCTTGAATGAGTCTTTTTAGATTGGTTAAGCGTAATAGTCACTCTAGTTCGTTCCTCGCGATTTTTTAGGTACGGTACTTTATTTTTGGACTTAAATTTCTTCTCTGATACAACACTGCCAAAAAAATGAAAATAATCCAAATTACGTACTTCACGCTTCCTAGAGTCTTTTCAATTCTATAATATGATGACAAGAGATTTTAGACACGTTAAGATTTTAATATTGACAAAGAAATCAGACAAAACAAGTTTGACAGTATTTCAAAAACATCTGAAGGATAAAGATGCCTTATAAAGCATTTGCCGTGATATCATTCTTTGTAGCATAAACATAAATTTCCGGATCGAAATTAAAAACACGGAAAATGGTACGGACAACCACAGAAAAAATCGTGTTCTCGATGTTTTATTTCCTGTTTTATCAAATATAGGCTACAATTCAGCAACGATGTTCTAGTTTGATTAAATCGAGTTATGATCTTTTCGGCGAAATATATTTAAAAAAATAAGGTTTTAAAAGTGAAAAAAAAAAAAGGTGACGATTCGATTATGCAAACAAATCCCCTTCCTTTCATTACCCTCTTTCTATACACCTCCTCCTCTCCCTCGCTCTCCACTCTCTCTCTCTCTTCCCTCCCTCTCTCCGCTCCTCTCGCATATATATACGTTCCGATAACGTTATTTAAAATGTTGGTTATCGCCCTCATTTATATTTATAGATATGGATCTTCATCACATTAAGTGACGCTGACATTTCAAAGGTATGTCTAATGAACCGGTACTTACCTTTTTTCTATGGTGAACTTTTTAAAAGTAGTGGTTCATATGCCGGACGTTTCTTTTGCTTATTGACCGTTTACGTTTTTGGTCTGAACAAATCTATGTAGGCTTTTAATATATCGACAATGTTAAAATAGTAACAAATCCAGGATACATGTACGATAATATACCCTAAACCCTGTGCATTACTACATAGGATTAAAATGCATCGCCAACAAAATATGTGTTAATTATACATCTGAAGAGCTAACATTAGTGAGGAATATATTCTAATTGCATTTTTGCGTCTTATTAAAAGAATCGGTCAGTGGAGATGCATGAGGGCGTGCTGATATTATCTCCTGTCCTATCGCAACCACCCCCTCCAATTTACGTTTTTCAATCATGTCAGATTTCCGGTGGCCCCTCGATCTCTAAGGGACGGGTGATATAACATACGTCCCCGTGAACCTTTTTGAAATGACTTTCCAACTACCTGACGCGTGTTCACCAAACTGTTTGGACTCCAATTATGAAATTTTTGTGCCGATTCCAAATCTGGTCATGAAATGCATAGATTTGAAATGTTGAGAAAAAAAATGAAAATCCGGTATTCTGAAAACCAATAGCCTTCTGACAGAGTGCTAACACAGACGGGATATTACATAAATTACATAGTAACAAGTAGACAGAACACACATAATACATACATACTGCGGGCTAGGGGAGAGTTCATCAATAGATATAACGCGCATTGAAATTGGCCAGGTAAGTGTGCAATATTGTCTGTTCAATTAACTTAGATGTTCCGGTTTTGAATTAATTATTTAAAAAAATATACTCTTTTCGACAAAAATCACGAAGAAAAGTTGTTATTCAACAAGATCATTGGGTTACAACTTGAAAAATATATTTCTTCTATGGATTTTATTCAAATTTTACACGGTTTTTAATTGAAAACGACAACCAACTGGGGCCCGTGAATATTTTGACTTTTGACTCTGAAACCTTTGTGGCAGAGACCCATTCATGAATTAGGGCGCTTGCAAAGTATGTTATAATACGAAACACTTATTGATGCATGGACCTTGCCTTTGATTTCAGTGTTTTTGCGCGTGCCTTCATGCAGGGGTATAGAATGAATCGTTTAAATACCGATACTTTTAACAAGGTCCTGTCCTTTTTTTTATCATTTGGTTATGACAAAAGAATCATACAATCTCTCCTGTAAAAGCCGTCCTTCACGTTAATGCCGTCTACTCATTCAATATCATCCCTTTGTTTTGCAAAAATTCAGTGCAAATAACAAACGGTTCGGATTCTGTATCTTGTGAACACAGTTGGCAATTGCTACCAATATTGATCGTGAATCATATGCCTCCGACGAAACTTTTATTACCTTCAAAGTGGAGTCAATGTAACCTTCCACAACACGTAATTACTAATGGTACCAAACCTTTATTCCCTCATCGCTCCTTTTTTCAAAACGAGGTGAAATATCCAGATTGCAAAGATTTGAAGTTTAAATGTTCCATTCCTTTTGTAAATGTAAAAACGTCTTATTTCCAAAAATAACCCCACAACTTTCTTTTCGTGAGTTATTTCGAACGTGGGTATTTTTTGAAATAATTAATAAAAACCAGACATCTAAGTTAAGTTGACAGACAGTAGTAGTGTTTTAGTTCAAACTCAAGCCATTGCGTAATTCCGCGCTTTAAAATATTACCCGACGCTGTGTCATTATAAAGAATGGTCGACAAATTGGTAAAAGGCTGCACAGATTTGTATAAAGAATACACAACATAGTGTACTTTTGATACACATAATTGGTAAAATGTAACAATTTGTCGATAAAATTCACAATATTGATAACTATTGACTCAAATAATTGGTACAATCTTACTCATTTGTCTACCGACTGTGTTTTACAGCGTGATAATTATTTTAGAGTGTATAAGTTAACCGCCCTACCTTTTAAAATAATAACCACATAACAAATTTTTATTTCCTAAAAAAGGGTCAACACCAGAGACTTTTCATGTAATCAAGTTCATCATCAACTGTCCCTGGAGAGTGTTCTCAATTACACTGAAATTGTCCTCACATAAATGCGGTATTTTATGTCTCATAGAAAAATATCGATAACATTTTAAAAAAATGGATTGATGAGAGACTGGCAACCTTATTGTTTATTAGCGGATCGGTTTGACTGCACATTGTCGACAACCCCCCCCCCCCCCGGTAAAACAAATGCAAGAACTTCTATTCGAACTAAGTAATAAATATTTTAAAATGTGGTTGTCAAAAACTTGGTGTCAGGGGTGTTTTTCGGGGTCAAAAAATCCACGTTTTTGACTAAAAGTTTTTCAATATTTATTAATTCTCTTAGCAAACAATATAATATGAAATGCAATACTATCAATCTCTGACATTTAATATTATAATTTTTTGTGTTTTTGTTTCTGTAATATTCTACTGTATTGTTGTTTTGTATTTTTTAATTTATTCTAAAAAAAACAACCTTTTACACATGTCACCACAACGATTATTACCTGAATGAACCCTTAAATGCAAAGTATGAAACCTATATCAAGAACAAAAAGGATACCATAAAAAGAAGATTGTAATATTTACTATTTACAAAATTTTTTTTAAAATAATTTCGGCCTAATTTGCAGCCCAAAATGCAGTGTGCTGTCTAGAAATCATCCCTGCCACCAATATAGTAACCACAACCATCATTTTCTTAAAATCATATATTTATCCTTCACATAAAGGTGGGTGTGTTTATGGTTGTGCTAGGGGACGGGGTAACTCGAAAACAAGAGCACTGTTCAAAGCTCGGCCACTCCGTTATTATGAAAGAAAGCAACGTTCCAAAGATTAGCAGATCAAATAAACGACACTACGTGTACCCTGAATTTACAATTTGTTAACCTATCCAATGCCATAAATGTATTATGTAGCGGTTTTTAAATTATAAATAAGATGCAAAAAATAAATTGAAGATGACAAAAATTATGAGAAATTTCTTGTACTAAGGGTTTTGTAATTTTTATAACTTCAGTGGTGTCCGAGCCCATTCATTTTAGCAGATTTTCATGGCAATTATGTGGGGGAGTTAAACATTTCAAGGCAAACAAATTATTCAAACTAAGGAATAAGAAATTTCCTGGAATATTTTGGCTTGCATTTCCTTGTCAGGTTAATAAATAATTTTTGCCATCTTAATGAGTCTTTTGGACTTGTTAAGCTTCGAAGAATTTTTACGGCGACCTTATTTTTGACATTAAATTTACTCTATACATTGGCAAAAGAAAATTCACCGTGACTTCAAGCTTTTAGTCCTTTTGTTCAATATATGATGCAAGTGGTTGTAAAGGACTGGTTAAGATTTTAAAAATTAAGACCAAAAAAACAGTTGCCACTAGTTTCAAACATACTGAAGGATAAAATATGCTTATAACAAACATTTTGCAAGTAGTAACATAACAATAAATAAGAATTTGCGGATCGAAATAACACTGAACAGACACGTAAAAACCCCAGAATATATGGTGGTTTATTTTGGATTTACATTTTCTATGTTGTCTTCACCTATGTTTATGAATTTAAATTCAGCAATGTTTTATTTGATGGCTTAAGTAGTAATGATCGTTTTTTAAAAAATATAAAAAAGTCAAGCTAAAATTGAATAAAAAGTATAATTTCTAGAAGTATGTAGCCAAACCCCTAGGTCTCCTTTTATTCCTCTTCCCCACGCTCTTCTCTCAGTCTCTCTCTCTCTCTCTCCGCTTGCTCTCTGTCTATGTCTATGCCAAAATAGTTCACTAGTAGAATTATACAAGCACTCTTCTTTAAACATGAATTAACAAATGATGACTTCCTTATGCACTCAAAACTCATTCACACATGATCATCGAGCATCGAGAAAGATTAGCTTAGCATGAGTAAATTTCAAAAATATTATTATCTCATTAAAAAAATGTCAATTAGAACCTTGTAATTCTCAGCTCACGAATTACATTTATATCATTTTTTTAAATGGCTAAGAAAGAAGAAAGAAAGCAAGAAAGAACTTAAGCAAGGATGGGAGACAAAACAGAAAGAACTAGAGAAAAGGAAGAAATGACGACAAATGAGGAAGAAAGAAAGAAAGAAAGAAAGAAAGAAAGAAAGAAAGAAAGAAAGAAAGAAAGAAAGAAAGAAAAAGAAAGAACGAACGAACGACAAAGCAGGAAGAAGGAAATAAATAACGACAAAGGAGGAAAAAGAAACTACAAAGATCCAAATAACTATGAACCTCAACATATACAATGATATATTAAATATAAACATAAAACATGTTAAGTCACTACCGTTTAGAATTAGGGTAATATAAAAACAATAATTCAAATGCTGTGAATTTGTTAGCTTCATTCAGATTTATCAAAAGAAAGGTTTAACCCGCGGCTTAATGTGTAATGTGTATGTATGCACTTTGTGTGTGTGGGCGGGGGATACGTATGGGTGTGTAGGTGTGTATGGGTGTGCAGGTGTGTGTGTGGGTGTGTGTGTGTGTGTGTGTGTGTGGATTGTGTGTTTTGTGTGTGTGCGTGCGTATGTGTGTGTTTGTGTATGTGACTTTAACACAAAGTGTATAAGGTCTTGCGCACTCCCGTTGGTGTATTATAGTGGGGGCTCATGTGGACCCCTTCTGAAAAACCACTTCATGACACTATATGACACAATAGTCATGATAGTGTTGGTGTGTCGTTAATTACTAATACCTCCTCCTCTTCCTCTAATCATTTATCTGCTAAGTTATTCATTGGAGGGACACTACATGTCGGTGGATTTTTTTTTTCAACTTAGACCTACTGGCCTGAATGGAGAGTAATGCGCAAAAGATTTTAAAAAAACACCTACAATGAACCTTTTCCCATTTTTCCACTAGTTTTGCATGTTTTCAATGTAAAATAAGTTCTTCTACCTGTTATCTCTAATGGACAATTTAGACGATTTTATTAACCTGCAAAAACAATGGACAAACGTACAATTACACTCGTCAGTTCAAAACGGTTTAATAAAATATTATAAAGTATAATACTAAAATATACATTTGACAGTGTATTAGAGATAATAGGTAAATTAGTATTATTCGCATCTATTAGACAAAAAACAGTCAAAATGATAATAATTTTAGACTGTTTTTAATCCGCAAACTCATGGTATTTTACTGAGAGTTCGAAATGAGTTTTGGATGCCAGTGCAGTGGGTAACTGTACATTTTACAGTGTAAAATCATATTATTTTGCTATCTTTTACTGCATGATATATTGTGGCTTTGCGAGGTGTATATTTAGTGTGAAAGTATTCTGTAATGATATCCTTTTAAAAAGGTTTTTAGAAGGAATGTCTTTAAATTTGCGTTATTTTACCGATAGCCATGCAAGTTTAGAATGATTTCTAACAGTATACCTGCAACGTCAATTAACTAATAGCAAAGTAATTGCGCTGAAAATAAAGAGTTTTCTGATTAAATGGTTGAGACAACAATTCAACATTGTTCTCTTATATGCCTTATAATAACAGTTCTTTTAAAAAACAAATCTTTCTTTATCTCTGTATTGACGAGGGTTTTTTTAATTTGCAACATTGTATACATTTAAATGCAGCGATTTCCTTATTACAAATAATCATAAAATCTGATAAATATGTTGAAACAATAATGTATTATTTCTTATTTAAAGCCCACTTAAAATTAGTCTACGCGTCTTTTTTACTTCCTTTCTAGATAGACGAAACTGTAGTTTGTGCAGTCTTCAAATTTTTATTTGGTGTTTAAAACCAAAATCTTTTAGATTTCACCAACATACGACAGCGGCAGTTTCTTGGAGTTATGCTTACCAGTTTTGTGGTGCAGAACTAAGACTCTAAATTTTTCCTTTTTTTCCTTTCCCCATCAATAGCCAGTCAATGTCTCTCCCTCCTTTCCCTCCCTTTTCCAAATTATTTCACTTTGGTACATACTACTCCCTTAGTTCAGCTGTTTAAAACTATTTTTCGCTTATATGTGTTTTTTTTTTTTCAGATTGAATGGCAGTTTGGTTTTAATAAGGCCTGAGATGTCGTCGGGGAGGCTACCATTTTGTTGTTCCAAACCATCCTAAACAAATTCTGCTCTAATAAAGCTTTTTTTATTATTTAAAATTTAGCGGGCGAAGACAACAAAATAACCATTGTATGGGAATGAACGCAGTGAATTGTGTACGGAATTTAGTTGAGATGATCTTGATTTACGAACAAACACACTGGGACATTAACTTTCTGTTTAGAAAAAAGTTTTGTTCAACAAGAAAAATGGAATAACCGTGAACCTACTAACACGAGGTAACAATCAGTTAAATCGCAGTTGAATCTGTGGAAACAGACGGCACTTTTTTTTTGTTGTTGGGCAGCGACGCGGCAAAGTCACAGCGTGTAGAGTCAGCGGCACTATGTTTCAAATCTTATAATGCATAAAACAATGAACTCAGTATATATTATAACCTATTTCGCCCTATAGTTTTTATAAAAGCTTGTGATTTTTTCTAAAATGTTTTGACGGTTAAGTGTGGAATCAGCTGGCATACACCATGGATCTCAGTCAGAATTCCCGGATGTAATTACCTACATTTTCCAATTTCCTTTACATAGAAGTTATACCTCTTATTTATACCAAAAAATTTTGGGATTTCGTTATTTCACTCTACTGTGGGAATGCATGTTATATATACCACTCCTTTGCCATAAAACAACGCTATGGATTAAATGAAATATATAATAAATATTGATAAATAATAACTTAATGCATAGGCCTCTATGTGTTTTTCACAAGAGAACATTGCAATTATAATCATGAAAATAATTTCTGTAATTATAATATATATATATAATATATATATATATATATATATATATATAATATCTATATATATATATATATATATGTGTTTGTGTGTGTGGTGTGTGTGTGTGTGTGTGTGTGCGCGCTGTGTGTGGGGTGTGGGTGGGGTGTATCCATCTACTCCTCCTCAATTCTTCTTCGCATTCTTCGTTATTATTCTCGATCACGGATTCAGGCTTATTCCAATCTACATTTCAGTGATTTAACAGTTAATCCTTAAGATTTTAGTTTGACGTTAATGACTAATCAATTTTATGATTTAAAATAATCTTTATGCATTAACATTTCCATCAGGTTTATTTATTTTCCATCAAAAATCACAAGATATATACACATTTTAAAAAAAAATAAACAGTGATGGAGGAGGTCCCGACGATAGGCAGAGAGCCTGAAAATGATGCCCCTTCCCGTTGCAAACACTGAAAGGACAATGGAATTTAACGTTTGCAGCAGACGTTTCCAATACGCAAACGGACGGCGTTACATTTAGAGCCTCAAAATAAACCGTACATTAAATTAGATTATTTGAATTCAAATCTAATATGATTGAATCTAATGGCCACATAGGAATTATGCAATCAATCCTAACGGATTTAATTCCTGTAAGTAGAGTGCTTCAGGTGTAATCTATACATGATAATGCATTTACAAATCCGCAAAAAACGGGTTAAAAAAATTGGGCTCTTCTTTCTGTAAGTCCTCGCGTAAAAAAATTCAAATTTGAGTGCCTTAGAATCATCAAGCTTAGTCAGATCAAACTTCATTTACATATAACTTTAAATAAAATCTACCTCAAAACAGACTAATTTCCACTTTTATCTGTTTCGATTGAAAAGCTACTAGAATTTGCTTAGTATGATTTTTTTTACAGACTGTGGGGAAGCCCTGCAAGTCGTAGTCAGTGGTAGAGGTGGGGAGGTCTTGGACAAACAGACCATTGAATGGGATATGATAAACATACACAGGGTATGTTAGCTAATATTTATATTTAAATTCAGTGGTCATATCAAATCAATGTCATGTCAGTATTACAAATAACGTGTTCAGAATTCATTATGAAGGCCCATATCGGCAGGATATAAGGTATCGAAAGGCTTGATGCATTCGTATATTTGGTCTTCGGAGGACTGAAGATTGTTGGCCATAATGCTATGTTCCTTTACTTAAGATTGTTTTTATATTTAGTGTCTTTCGGGTAATCTTTTGAGTTAGGTTAAAATTATTCTTATTTTGTAATAAAATACCAACATCTGTATCTTGCCAAAGTTTTTACGATCTTGTTAAAGACAAAAGAAGGAAATAATAAATAAATAAATAAATAAAATAAAAAATCAAATGTTGATTTAGAACATTTTATCATACTGTTTATTACGCAGATGTCAAGCAACATTTACTCATTGATTAGTATGACTAAATTTAATGTACTGAGTAAGTTTGACTCCCTGCAGATTTTGGGGTACGATTTAATCACCACACTCCTCATATGGAGTGCTTCGAACACAAAAACGAAAGTGTATTTTCCGTCTTACTTAAAACCAGCCCATGAATTGAATTGATCACTTGTAATCTATATTATTATATGCATTTTACCTGGGTAAATGACCTGAGACGAATATCAAAAGTTTTTGGAAATTAACAATCAATTGCTATTACTTCCCTAAAATCAACAGTCCAGAAATGGCCAAATGAACGAGAGAGGATTATTCCATATACAGTGTGACCAGCTCCTGCTTATGGTCGAGTGAATATAGGTTACAAATGATTGATTGCTGCTGGACTGATTTTAAAATACACTGAAAAAGACACGGGTACATTGTTCACGAAATTAAAATTTGCATGGTTGTAAAGCTTTTGCATGCGTTAGCTCTCACTTAAAATGATATAGTCCACATCAGCTCCCGTTATGTTTAAGACCAAAAAAGAAAGTTCCAACAACAGGCCAAAACTTTAAGCGCTATGCGGTTTTTTTTAGTCAGAAAAGTCACGCGCTGAAATTCTTCGATTCCATTTTAGGCTTCTTTTTTTCTTGACCAATTCAAAAAAAGTTACAAATCTCTTGAAAACCTTTTTAAAAATGCAGTAAAATGTGATTTTTTACACCTATGCGCGCAGGAAGCTGAGACATATTTTTCGTGGCCGGTAAAAAGAATATACGGATTCACAAAACGCAAGGCAATTTTATTTTAATTTGTTCATTTGGAATCCACCGAAATATACGATACAAAGATCCATAATGAAAATAAAATATACACATCTGAGTTGATTTCCATTTGCCTGAAACTCCATTCGACCTTTCTGTGAGGCGTTTGTTTCAAATAGCTTTTCAATGTTTTAGAAGCCCTCTAAAGAACCACTGGCCCCAATAGATTCATTTGGAATTTTAATTTTACGTTTATTTTAATTTAGCTCATTATAGTTCGTCATTTTCAAATTCGTGAACATTTTTTTAAAGACCATGTTTAATCTTCTCGCTTCACGCGCTTATAACTACCTTTTATATTGATACTTTTCAGATTTTCTGGTAAACGTTCACATAGAAGTCCTTAAGTTGCAAATAGGGTATTACATTAATTCCGTCAAGCGCTGTATGATGTTTGTGCAGTATCGCATGACGAATCAATGGCAACACCTCATTTGCATACTTGGGACTTATATAGCTTTTTCCTAAATGCCATTTTTGCACTTCAAAAATCACGGTTGGGGGCCCGTACCCTTCCTTGTTGTTTACGGGGAAAGTGCTCTAGATGCTAACAACACAATACGCTACCTCCCTTTTTTGCGGTGATCCGTCAAATGTGGTAGTCATTTTACGTAAGGGACGTAAGGGATATTGAAACGTCTACGAGATTTATCTGGGGCGCGGAACGAGATTAGTTTAATCGAGATTAGTTTAATCGAGATTTAGTTTAATCGAGATTGGTTTAATCCCCGGAGATTTGTCTCAGGATAAGAAACCCCATCATTGTTTTCTTATATTGAATGTAAAGAAGAAATTTGACACAATAAAATAGCAAAGTGCCCTTATTTATGATTTTCTCAAACGCTGACATTCACCAAAATTCCGTCACTATTTCACGAGTTTTTGGCTTTCATAAAATTTTCTCAATGTTCTTCATCTCACCCCCCCTTTTACCCCGGGTATGTGTGTTTTAGCACAAAGTCCGCCCCTAGGTGCTCTCTAGGTTGTGCTCGAGGTGCATATATGCGCTCGGGGTGCGCGTGGGGTGCGCTCGGGGTGCGATTGGGTTTCAACATCAGATTCTTGTCTTATACCGGAATAAACGGCATCACAGTAATTGTACGTTTTTTAATGCCGTAAACGAGTAGAAAAGAGAGTAGAAAAAGAAATGTTTTTAGTTTAAAGTAGGTCGCATATGAAACCCAAGCTCCTCTGTACTCCCGAGCGCACCTAGAGCGGACGTTTTGGTCTAAAATACCACATACCTTACCTTATGAACGATGATCTTGTCTGATCCGACTAATGTCAATCTCGATTTTCTTTTCTCCATCAAAAACGTGTCATCCATTCTTGTAAAAAACCCCTGTGCCTTGCTTATACTTCAGTGGCGTAGCCAGAGGGGAGTCAGGGGGCCGCCCCCCCCCCCCCACTAATGATTTCGTCGGTTGAGATGAGCCCGTCTGTTCACTTTGAAAACAATTCAGGTCATGGCACTTGCATGCCGATTGTCGGCAAAGTAATAGTTTTAAAGTTCAATGGACAGCGTGGACAAGTAAATTTTACAAAATCGTAAAAAATTAGCCCTCAGAAGTCATTTTAAAGCATATACACCCCAAAATTTTCAGGTGGCTTCGCCCCCTGGACCCCACAGGCCCTAAGGCGGCCCCTGTACCCTACCCATTTTCTGTCGTTTGAGATGCGAAAAACACTGCCCCCCCCCATATGAAATCCTAGCTACGCCAACTGCTTATACTGATTCCTCTCATTCCCTCTCTTACCACCCAGAAGGTCAATGATGAATACAGACCCCAAATCATACAAGATGAGTCCTTAAAAAGGACATCTTCTGTATTTGAAGTGCACAACTTGTGAAATGAAACAACAAATTGAGTTTTGAAACACAATTTTAGTTTGCAATTTGTCATATTACATAGCAACGCTTTATTTATAAAGTAATTTTAAATGTCAAAACATGCAGGAATTATATTGTAATGAATGGAATGCCAGGCCCCCATGCATCAATCATAATGGTCAACCTTTTTACGTGAAACAAATGACACTAAGTTTACAGTTCTTACTTTTGTGGTACATCTGGTTTTATATTGAAGTAGAAATCACATTGCATGAACACCAGCACCAGTTTACATGGTATCATGATTACCCTTTTAAATGGAACTTCTTATCCAGCACCGCATCACTATTGGTAGTATAGCGTCATACCTTGCTGTACAAATTTGGCCCTTTTACTTTTTATTTACGATTCGTAATAATTCATTAAAATGTATTTAAGAAAGAAATGACCAAAATCTTCTCTTCCGTTATGCACTGTTCCTCGGATTCGCAATAATGTAGTACACATGAATGTCTACATATCCCAAAAAGAGTAACTCACTGAGTCTAGCACAAGTCATATTACAGAAACCTCGACCTTGTGGCAATCCCGATCCCGCCATATACACTCAAATCTGAGTTTTTTTTCATTCTGTAAACGAGTAACACAATCTTTACAGTATGGTGTGACATACAAAAAAGGGGACTGGTTGTTTTGTATCTCAAACAAATAGGTCCATATGAATGGATTTTCCTAACATTTCAAAAACAAATTAACCAAGAGATGAAATATTAGTTGCTTAATGAATAGTTCTATGATACAGTGTTAAAAATATACATGCAAGCAATGTAACTGTTTCCACACAATTGCATAGTATAACATTGGAAACAGTAGTTTAGATATAAATGGGCTATAGAGGTCATTCCACAGTGGAATTTGTCCACAATCGACTCAGCCAATCAGAAAAAAACTGTTACAGCCTGGTTGTCTACAAAGCTTGGGGAGAAAACTAGTCTCATTTCGAGTTTCAGACCCAATATCATGAATATAGTGAAAGCAGGGTCAGTATCCTTGCTATCACGACCATGGTCATGGTATATATTAGGACTCTTACACTCAAGACCAAGGACCAGTAAACCGTTGAATGGTGCTAAACTAGGTGTGTGTGTGTCCACACACACAGAACTGTGTACCACTGCCATGAGTTTTGGGTCAATTCAGGATTAATCTCTGGCAGCAAGAAAATGGCTTCGTTCATGGTTCGTAAACAAGAGGAAACGTTTTCTTTCGAATTCTGAATCAATTGGAAAGTCGTAGAAAATCTTTGTATAATTATGAAGGCCGCAAGGTTTTATTCTCCAATTTTAATTCTCTCTGCCATACTATGTCGTAGTCCGTGCTGGATTGTCACTCTATATAAAATCGTCTGGGTCTGAATGTAAACTATGGAAGCCAAGAAAAGCATAGATCGAAAAAAAAATTATTGAGCTTCTATTTTTCTTAAATATATGATTATAAATTTATGCTATCAAAACAATCCAAAAATTCCTACTTAAATTCTCACATAATTATGTAAATCGGCGTTGACCACCCGACCTACTTTGGTTATGATGTAGGTTTGCTTTCTTTGTTAACGGCCGTTGATTTTACCCCGGTGTTGTGTTACATGACCATACAGGCTACACGAACCAAACATTATTATTCACTTATGGTATGAATATTGCAGTTGATATAATATACACCCAATATAGTTTAAAATAAAAAATGTACTAATTGCTTTGGGCAAAAGGTCAAGGTCTGAATTACAAATAAATAATTTGACATATTTTATGACAATGTGCATGAAAAGGTTTCAGTAAATTAGTAAAACAGAAACTAGAAGGTCCCTCAGATTTAGATTTGACTACTCTTTTTTCAGAAATTCCCCTGTATGTGTATATATATGGGATGCGTGCTTGTGTTACTTCTGCATTTTAAAGTTATAAAGTTTAACGAAAAGAAAAGTCTTTAATGAAATGAATACTACAGGTTTCATCTCAAAACCAAAGAGCAGAAAATCGTCACATTTGCATCTGTCATTGTAAATGTAATTACATTATTATCCCTAAAGTATGGAGACCTCTGATTTTTGATTATTTTCTGTTGGTTATACTAACGATAATGGTTACTTCTTAAATTGGTCATCAAAAACTTTTGCGATCTCAGTAAAAAAAATATCCAATTTACATGGATGTAATTAGCATAATCAATTATGCGCATATATAATGAGGCATACTTGAAACATGATACAGCAATGCTGTAGGGGTAACATATCAACTTATACATTATTTTAAAGCTTAAGTCTTAAGCTAGTGCTTGACATTCTCAAAATTCAAATTTAGTTGTGTAAAAAATAAGTTGTGGAATGAAGTAGAAAAAAAGCAATGTCAAGCACAAGATTCATTATAAATAACAACTCCAGCAAGTTTCATTGAAAAAATATTGTAAAATAAAATCACAAAGTAATATATTTTGAAAATAAAAAGTTCAAACAATTTTTTCGCAAAAGAGGAGGGTTCAAGGGTCCATAAATTAATGGACGATTTATTAATAATTCATTAAAATGTATTTTAAAGAAAGAAATGACCAAAATCTTCTCTTCCGTTATGCACTGTTCCTCGGCTTCGCAATAATTGTAGTACACAATTAATGTCATAAATATCAAAACAGAGTAACTGCACTGATTCTAGCACAAGTCATATTACAGAACCTCGAACCTTGTGGCAATCCCGATCCCGCCATATACATCAAATCTGAGTTTTTGTCATTCTGTAACGCGTAACACAATCTTTACAGTTACTGGCTGTGACATACAAACATGGGGCCTTGTTTGTTTTGTATCTCAACATAGGTCCATATGAATTGATTTTCCTAACATTTTCAAAAAAATTAACATAAGAGTGACCAACGAAGTAAATGTTGTGAAAAAAGAAAAATCGTCAAAATGTCAATTTTCTGCTGGTAGAACAATATATTTCATATTGAGGGTATTACCACTATTCCGATTTATATCAAGAAAATCAAAATTAATCTCATTGTATATGATTATTTACTGTGTGACTAATTAACGTGGTTTGACCTTTGGATCCTTTACTAGATTATTCCCAAAATACGCTTGTTTGTATTGTATTTTATACTTTTTGATGTGTTCATAGAAGAGCCACACCAGCGCAACCACAAAAATGTGACTAGGAACATTGGAGTCCTGTCTCATGTAGGCATGTGTTTTTATCTGAGTACTACCAATATTCGAACCCTTAAAGGTCCCAGGTGAGTGATAACCTACTACAAATCTTTCGGGGCATCCATTCCAATAAACAGGGCAAAAAGGAAATACACTACAGTGACATCATGGTGAAACTAATGATTTTTCAGTCAGTGTCATGATAGATTCACACCAGTCACTGGAATTTCTATTAAGCTCTGAAAAATCAATAGTTTCACTAATGAGTCATCACCAACCCAAATATTGAATGCTTTCCGCCGCCTCCTTGTAGACTTGACGCAAACCACATCAATTCTATTTGCATTTCCGGGACCTTTAAGCATTCTTGTCTTATTCAGAATTATTTGTGTGTGATTTGCCACGTCTGCATACTTTTATAAATTCAGTGCAATGCATTGAAAATGTGGTAACATTTATCTTCCTAATCATGCGTCTAACGTGGTATCAGCTATGTCACAACACATTTTGTGTGTTGCCAATGCCTCAAAGAAACTGTAATTTCTTTTTTAAACGGTAATTTTAAGTCGCAACTTATTCCAGCAACTTTGCAAATAACTTTGTGTATGGCATAGCTAACATTTTTAGCAGTTTATGATAAAACGATAAAGGCACAGCTCAAGAGACGTGATATTCTTGAATATAAATTATGCATCCCTCTACGAATTTAAATGTATTTTAAGGAAAAGCTAATTAATTAATTGTTTTGTTTGGTCGTTATTCTACCAAAATAATATTTTTCTTTTCAGTGTATTCAAGACGATTTGAATTGGCAAAAGTTCTCTCTCTCTCCTCCTATCTCTCTCTCCCACTCTCTCTTTCCATGTCTCTATCATACATGTAACAATACGTGCAGCCGTTTTGAACTTTTTGATTAAGACGGACGAATCTATGAACAGAAACCTAAAGACCAACCGTATGATGAAAAAACTCTTGTGGGAAACCATTTCTGAAAAACAATATATTTTTTTCAATAACATTTTTTTTTCAAAGTTATTTCTTTCAGTAACTATAAATTAACACATAATAACTTTCTGAAAGTAGTAAATTTCATAAGGATCAAGGATCAAAACAATGATCCTGTGGGGGGGTAGTAGACAAGAATAAGGTAGTAGAGTGACATTGGGTACCGGTACATGTTAAAAAACTATCCGTAAATTAAGAAAAACAGATTTTCCGTAAAATTTCTTTTTAGGAAAAACAATAAAAATTAAAAACAAAAACAACATAAAAAATGTTTAATTTCGGAAATATTTTCAAACATTTCTGGCAGACATATTTCCGGACTTTTTTTTGTGGTTCCGTAATTTTAAATACGGAAAAATTCTGTTAAATACACATTTTTTCCGTAATATGAGACAAATTCTGTTAAATTACGGTCAAAGTTCCGTTAATTGACAGAAATTTGCTGTAAATTTACCCTAAAAATTCTGGAAAAATATTTTTATTTTAATAGATTATTCCAATTAATTTCAGACATTTTTAACAGTGATATAGTGCACAAACAATTATATTGGATAAACAGTTGGGAATACCAGACACCAAACTCTCCTTGCACTGATCCTGGCTTTCCATATATCATGTACTAATAATGTAAAACATATAAAAACACAATATACGGTATTTAGCCAACTCCGATGCGATTACATCAAAATCTGATGTGTTTGTAATCCTTGCAAAATGCGTAACGGAATCTTTGCAGTTACGGGCATACAAAAACGGGCCTTGTGTGTTTTTCTTTCACACCAATGGTCATATATGATTGCACTTCTTAACATTTCAGAAAAATTACCAAGAAGGACCACGAGAGTAAATGTGTGACAAGCAAAGTAAATCGTCAAAAAATTCTGCTTGCGACTAACATCATAATAGTTATACTATTACGATTCCTTCAGCAACATTGGTTAAATTTTAACCAACATGTTGAATAGGGAACAGCCAACAATGGATACATTTTTACCCATTTGTTGGTGTGTATATTATTTTAGCATTTTATTGGGCAAATTTGACCACTGTGGTAAAAATATGTCCCAATTCATCTGCTATTTAACCAACAAATGGTTAAAAATACCCAACGTTGGGATGTTCACCTGAATACATGTTGGTTGTCTGAGGTGTTGTATCAAGAATAATAACAATTAATAATCATTGCTATATGATTATTTTGTTTGAATAATAATTAAATTCTTTGCCTTTGATTCATTAAACTAGATAATTTCCTAAAATATCCAAGTTTGTATTTATTGTACTGTTTCACTTCAGACAGGTCATTAGTAAAGCCATATGTGGAGAATTCTTAACGTATATGAAATTTTCAAAAATTAGAACTGGGAATGTTTATATATAAATCAACTAATAACCTCATGCATTTTTCAATGATTTCTTCAAATATAAGAGTCAATGTATCATGACTATGAAAGAGACATGCAAGAATTATGGACTTGCAGAAAAAATAAAACCTATTGTTGCTTTTAAAGGAGTCAGATCATGTGGACCAAGTCTTTGGAACTCAATTCCAGATATCTCAAAAACGGTACAAATTTAAAAGAATCAAAAAAAAGTACAATATGCTATCATTCACAGCAAATTTATCTATAAATATTTCCTGGAGCTTGCTTTTGTGTTGCCTGTGTTTGATTGTATCATATAGTTTCTTTCTTTTATGTTTAAATTTATTATAGGAACAAAGTAAGTTTTCATTTGGGGGTGACCGGTTCTGGCCTTTCTTGGCTTTTGTCATTCTCCCTCCACGTCTGTTTTAAATACTCTGTGGTTATGTTATAATTATATATTGTTAATGTTGTCCTGTATGATGTGGGAAATAAATTATCTTGAATTTGAATATAAGTTTTCCTAAGAAGAGCACAAAAACTTGTGATTTGGAACATTGGAGTACTGCGTCATGTAGAAATGTGTTCATAAGTGTGCTACTCTTAGTTTTCTTATGTTTTACTCAAAGATGCACTAAAACCAAATAAATCGAACCCTTCAAGAAATCCTTGGCATGATTTCAGAAGTACTTGTGGTTTTGCCACCGTCTGCATACTTTTAAATTCAGTGCAATGCATTTTAAAAATGGTAAGATTTATCTCCTCAGCATGCACCTGAAGTGATGTCACATCATATTTTTCTGTTTTTACATGCATCATAGAAACTATATTTCTTACATTTACAAATGGTAATTTTAGGTCGGCCAGCAAGTTCTGACAATGCTCTTGTTTATGGCATAAGCAAACATTTAGCATGTTTATCATGTTTATTGATAATACGATGAAGAAACAGCTGTAAAGTACGTTGTATAAATTATGTACCCCTCTCCGAATTGAAACGTATTTTATAATGAAAGCAAATTAATGAATGTTTTTGTTTGGTCGCTATTATACCTTAACTAATATTTTTCGTACAGCGTATGCAAGTCTACCATGTCTACATCTATGCATTGGCAAAAGTTCTAAGACCAATAATATTGCTAAATATTATTTCTCTCTCCCTCGCTCTCTCTTCCTCTCATTATCTCTCTCTCATATCTCTCTCTTAATCTCTTTCCATCTCTCTCCATCTCTCTCTCTCTCTTTATTATTCCATGTAAATCTACAAGTGTGTTTTGTTCTTTTTGATTGATGGGGATGATCTATGGACAGAAACCTAACGACCAATGGTAGAAACTCTTGTTGAGAACTATTCATTCCTGAAGAATAATAGACATTTTAAAGTTATTTCTTTCATTAACTATAAATACAATTAAGTAGCTTTTCTGAAAGTAATTTTATAATGAATCAAAACAATGACTCCTGTAGGGTAGATAAGAATCTAATAAGATAGATGTGATAAGGGTATAACATATGTACTTTATTGCCATGAACAATTCCTAACAATCGCTCTCACAGTTGGAAATATTTTTTCTTAGACTGATAATACTGAGCCACATTTGAGTCCATTTATCCATTTTCGACAAGTTACCTGCGTTACGCTAACTTACACATTGTGGCCCAGCCACAGAATAAAACAAAAAATATCAATGGCGACACACTTTTGACAACTAATTTAGAGTATTTATTCCACTAACTACATCCTGTGTAAATTTGATGAAATTTCATTGCGGGCAAATATGATTTTTCATAAAAATCTAGTTTTACACATCTTTCTATGGGAAATTGGCATATATAGGGCGCTGTAACATACAAATCATAACCTTTGTAGGCCTATATGGCAAGATTCCCGCAATGGATTTTTCTGATTTTTGCAAAGGTAATAGCTCTTGCATGTCCCTACTTATATCTATTGTTAAAATTAATTGTGTCGCCATTGCTTAAAATTGCTCTAAAAATAAAAGAGACAATTTGCATGGGGTCAAACAGCTCTACCGCATTTCAATATACTCGTAATCATCATAAAGCTGTAACAATTATATTCTTTAAAATAATCATCAATATCTTCAATATTGTTAGCACTTTGGCGTGTTTTTATAATGTCCCGACTTAACGTTATATCAGACCATCAGTTCAAAACGATTGTCCCATGAAATTATGGTAATTGTAAATCCCTAAACCATATGGTGGTTGAGGTAGCAAAGATCATATCTGGGTTTTACAAGCGAGAGCAACGCAGTAAAAGGGGTTAGGAATTAAAAATTGCAAAAACATTAATGAGGTTATGGATTTTACCTTTATAAATTTAATAATTATTATCGTTATCGTCATGCAACAATTAAATTGTGCCTCCAGGACCAGGTCCAAAACAATACTCTATAAACGTAAGATAGTATCGTCACAACAGCTGATATACAGCATAGGTTAATCGCTGTCGTATTATATCTCTTGCATTCAGACAATTTTCATAATTACACATATTGCCCGCCCACTGACTTACAACTTCGCAAATGTTACTCTTTAAATGGAATGACAAAAAAAACCATGAAAACAAGATGCTGCTTTTTGGTATTGTGAGGAGTTTGTTCCCACGATGACTGAATGAACATGAAACGGTCCACTAAACCGCGGGCCGAGGAATCCTTCGCGGAGAAGCAAGCAAACTTAAAAGGTCAACAAATAGAAATAGGTTCCGCCTCATCAATTCATTTGGATGTAACCATGCGTAGAATTTCAACTGGTAATAACCTTGCCAAAAATAAGGGTAAACTTGACGGGTTTAGAAACTCTACAGTGGATTGGTGTTGGTTTTTCTCTCTGAATTTGGAGTTGTATTGAATTAACACAAAACGTTTTTGTTCAGTGGGTTGCATTTATCGACATCATTAATGATATTGCTCAAGTTCGTGTATGAATGCCAATATAACACAACTTCACATAAACAAATTGTACCCAGTTCAAAAGCCGTCTGGATCCTTGTGGTATCAGGGTATTTGGTGGTAATGGTTAAATCTAAGGACTCGCTCAACATTTCATATTGATATCTCTAAGCCCTTGGCCATACTTTTTTGAATTAATAATGACTTACTAAGATTAATACATACAAATTAAAAAAAATATCATGAAAATTATTGGTACAGCAAGTAGGGCCAGGGCATGTCGTTTTTTTTTCCTAGGAACAAAGTCCACCTAAGCAAAACATTGGTGTGAATGATTCAAGAATACCAACTGCTTTAGATTCATTATGTATAAAATAAATGAGCCTAAATATGTATGATTGTCGCTATCAGTAGTTCGTGTAAGTGTAGACATGTGCTTTCGTATGTCTCGTCTCTCTCTCTCCCTCGCTATATATATATATTTATATAAAAAAAAAAAAAAAAAAAAATATATAGTAAAAACGCAGGGAGATATATAGGCCTATATCCCTATCTTTTTCTCCTTTTTTGTCACATGCCTGAGTCTGCGCAAACATTAATAAAACGCTGGACTTGCTCTCTCTCTGATATGTCTCAAACGCTTCTTAATAATATTACTCAAACTCTTGTTTGTACGTCTTTAACTGTATTCTTCCAGTGCCACCATATCATCTTTTACGGTTAGCAGTATCAGTGATAACATTTAATGTAAACTACTTACATTCTATTTCAATTAAAAAGGTTTTTTACAAAAAAGACAGTATAAAATTTGTGATTTCTTTTCGCTAGCTCAGCTCGAGTTTCTGGAAACTGCAATCATTATTGTGAAGACATGTGTTTGAATTGATGGAAGCTGGTTAAGAAAATCAAGTCACATCACAATTTGTGTTGTTTTGATTTTACAATGAATCACATCACATAGTCTTGTAAGTATATTGATTGAACTAAATATAACAAATGTGTGTTTCCTTCTTAGTGCTCAATCCTTGAGCTACTTTGAATTTTCTAGAAAGTTGCTGCAATTTGGTAAACGTAAGCACGGTAAGTAATGGAAAGGCGTCAAGCTGGTCGATTTCATCATATCTGTTCTAACCCTATCCCTAACCATAAACCTAACCCTAGGGTTAAACCCTTACCCTAAACTAACTATAAACCCTAACCCTAAAAATATTTATAAACCCTAACCCTAAATTCTAACCCTAACCCCAGGCATCAGTTAATTTCAAAATTGGCCTGGTCCCAACACAATTGGCCATAGTAAGCTGCGCCTTAACATGTATAAGGAGTAGTTGTGTATGTGATGTATTCTTCCCATAAATTGGTCAATACTGACCGTTTTGATAGTCGGCCATGTTGGTGGACAAGATAGACGCATTCCAGTACTAAAATACATTCACCTGTCAATGATCCCTGTGACAGCTGAATGTATTGTAGTCCTGGAATGTATGCATCTTGTCCACCAACATGTCTGGTGGCTGACGTCATATTGAATACGGTATACACTGACCGTTTTGAATAGTCGGCTATGTTGGTGGACAAGGCATTCTAGGATAACCATACATTCACCTGTCAATGATCGCTGTGCAAATGCTACACAAGGATCGATTGACAGCTTTATGTATTGTATCCAGCCATGTTGGTGGACAAGGCATTCTAGGATAACCATACATTCACCTGTCAATGATAGTTGTGCAAATGCTACACAAGGATCGATTGACAGCTTTATGTATTGTATCCAGCCATGTTGGTGGACAAGGCATTCTAGGATAACCATACATTCACCTGTCAATGATCGCTGTGCAAATGCTACACAAGGATCGATTGACAGCTGTATGTATTGTATCCAGCCATGTTGGTGGACAAGGCATTCTTTAGGGGGGGGGGATAACCATACATTCACCTGTCAATGATAGTTGTGCAAATGCTACACAAGATCGATTGACAGCTTTATGTATTGTATCCAGCCATGTTGGTGGACAAGGCATTCTAGGATAACCATACATTCACCTGTCAATGATCGCTGTGCAAATGCTACACAAGGATCGATTGACAGCTTAATGTATTGTACCCAGCCATGTTGGTGAACAAGATAGATACATTCCAAGACTACAATACATCCACCTGCCAATGATCTCTGTGCAGATGCTACACATGGATAAATTGGCAGTTTAATGTATTGCGTCCTGGAATGTGTGCATCTTGTCTACCAACATGGCTTGTGACTGACGTCGTATATTGAATACAGTCTATTGCGCCTGGACGTATGAAAATGCACATTTTAAGAAAGAAATCATGTAAAAACAATACACGAAGAAGTGTGTAAGTATTCGTACATCAATGTAGCTTGAGCCACGAGACTTGCAAATTTCTTGGCGTAAATCCAGAGTCATATCAAAAGATAAAAAAACGCCTCTAGATTCTTTCTTCAGGATGATAAAATCAAGAAATTTATTATTGTTTTTGTATATAAATACAAAGTTAAGGTGTGATGCAGAAATTGGTGGAATGTTATAGTTTTGATGATTTCCATGTTGTCTTTGTTTGGTAATATTAGAATCATTACCTTTATAAAAATAAATTTTATAATCAACATGATCAAAGACCAATTTTGATCGAATTCTGACAAGAAACATATTAATTCAGTGTAATCTACAACTCCTATGCATGATTTTGTACACACCTGAATACCAATGTTCTATACGAATTAAGATACAAAATGGATGAAGAATTGTTGGTCTTTCTTATATTTTATTTGCAAATATCAGCACACTTTTCACATTATTTTTTATCAAACTTATATACAAACATTACAAAACATACACATGACAATGTATAAATGGGGAGTACAAAACTGTAAGAAAATTATATTGCTTCATGAAGTGTGCACAAAGTTGGTCGAGTTGTAGTGAAACCACTTTTTATCTGTATAAAAATGAGATAAATACCTAAAAAACGATAAAATAGCATTCTATCGGAAGAATGTTTTAATGAAAAATGTCACAAATGATTAATTTGCATTTTTTTGTAGTTGTTTGCTGAAATTTAGAAGATAATGACGATCTGTCATGTTTAAACAAGCATCGTCTTCCTTCGTATCATAATAATTATCTTCAAATCAATTTGGTTAGACTGTAAAACTACAACTGGCAACTAAAAACGAGCACAGTGGATAAACTGAAAAAATATCCGTAGTGAAATCATTTTTATTCCTTTCTTAGATGTTACAACCTCTTGAATGCGCAGTAGAGTTAAAACAAAGTGAAAAAATATGATTAGTATTGTATTAAAATCATAGTTTTTGCAGAATTTAAAAACATCAAAACATTAAAAAAATATTCACATGGAAGCCAACAGGATGTGAAAACATTAGGCACTATTGTAAGGCCCTTAATTTGAGGTATTAAAAGATAAGTATTAGAGTAATTAAAACCTCATAAATATGATTTATGATCACAATGCCGTCAATACAGCGCGTGTCAATAAAAACGCAGGATTAGAAACAAATTATTAAACACATAAACCACCCTTTTCATCGTAATGTTAACATTTTCAAAGTACAGGGTGAATCAAAAAAAACTTGACCCTGATTATGTCCGCCATTTTGAATTTTCAAGTAACATACATCTAACATATGTGATATCATCTGAAAGCTTAGTTAATTGTCTTTAATTTGCTTCAAAGATCATTCACATCGGTTAGGTATAGACCGAGTTACAGTCGTTTGAATCAAGCAGTCGGTGGTTTTCTGCACTGGCCACGGAATCACATTTGCTTAGTCGGGCGCCGTGCATTCAAATGGGAAACCGTGGATAGGGTGAAAACCGGACTACTTGATTCAAAAGACTGTAGCTCGGCCTATACTTAACCGATTGAAATTATCTTTGCAGCAAATTAAAGATAATGAAATAGGCTTTCCGATGATATCACATACGTTATACATATATTATTTGAAAACTCAAAATGGCGGCCACAATCCGGGTCAAGTTTTTTTTGACTCACCCTGTACAATTCCTCCTCTTCGCTGTGCTTTTATCCCATCTCATATCACTACTAATGTCCTGAGATAAATTATATTGAAGAAGGGTTATAAATTCCAAGGTACTGTCATCATTTGTGAAATCACGGATGCCTAATGAAAGGTTTGATATCAGTACAGGTGAGAACCTTTGTGAATTACAAAGAATGTCAGGTGTAGCAGGATGAGGCCTACATAAACCTTTAAAAAATCAATGTTATTATAGTCTGATTGTTTATTCCTGTCAGTAAACGCATATTGTCGATGGTAAGAATTCATTTGGAGGGGGATGTGTTGAGTTCAAAACTAAAAAGCCGTATTAACAGCTGAAATGCTCAACTTGTTCAATAGAATATGATGCTTTAACCCATTTTACATGAACCTTTTTTGTATCGAATATGTAAAGGCTTCATACCAGATTCAATTATTGAATAGATTGTCGTATGAAGTCCGAGACACGCTATCGATTCCTTTGTTGGCGTCAATCAAAGAACAAATTAAGTGTCATGGACATTGAAGCTGGGAGAAGAGGAGGATTAGGCCACGTAAATATTGTAGTCTGTTATGAGTGACCAAAACTCTAAAATACTTAAATGATTGGACCAAGCTGCCAAATATTATATCTGGAACAAGACGAATAAATGTAAACGTATCAGATTTTCTAATATCGTAAAAGAACTTTGGTGAGTAATAATTACTTATTCGTATCATTTTCCTATGTTGAATGCTTCAGAGTTTGTTCAAGTTTGGTGTTTGGAATTTATTCAGTGCATTTGCCTTGTAATATTTTCTTCGTGAGAAAAGGGACATTTTGTAATTATGGCCTTAATCTTATCCGCTATAGTGACATCAATTTCTATTGTACTGATTGTGTAAAGTATGCAATCTCTCAGAACGAATGGAATCTTCGACAAGCCCCAAAAACTTTTAATGATCTGACAGGAATAAAAAATCCTACTATAATCAATAACTGCCGATGTGGCATTCGTGATACTTTGAAACAATGCAAGTCCAGTTATTAACTTTAAAATAATACTAAGCACCAGTTGTTTCATACAAAGTCTTATTTTGTTTTAATTGCCTTCAATGTCTACCTACATTTTGCATAATTGGTCGTTGTGTTAAGGTCAATGAATCAGCCTAACCGGGTTCAGAAGGGCGTCACAAACTTTGCCATAGCTTTTGAACCAAAAATGAAAATTCTACCAAACAAAAATCTTGTCAAAGATGAGATTATGGACAATCAAATCCCTATGAAATTCAGACACATAGGTTACATAATTTTCTCAGAAAAAATAACTTTGAATCCCGCGGTTTTATTGACATACGCTATATTATCATACAAAAAGAGGACAAAACATTGATTCACAATGTTTTTAAAACATTTACAAAAACATTTTCTTTAGAAGAATTGGTAGCACATTGGACTTCAACAAGGCTGAGAACAGCAACTGTCTTTAACAACTTCAAATCCTTTCACTGTTGTTTTGTTAAAATATTTTGGTGTGTTATTGCTATATAATGTTAATACTGACCAAAATTTTTTCCTAGTCCTCTATAAGATTATCCCTGCATTATCAGGTTTATTCGGTATTGACGCTCACTATATATTACCGCTTATTGCGAAACGAAACGAAACGAAAGAGGGTTACTCTACCCATTGGTTTAAGAGCTTTATTCAGTAAGTGTATGATGAATAAAGTGTGTAATGTAAGTAATGAGGCCAGTATCTGTTTCGTTTCGTTTTGCAAAATAAGTAAGTATTGAAATGGATAGCCTTACTAATGAAGTTCATGTCCAATGACGAGGTGCCCTATAATGTTTTTGGTCTTTGAATATTTAACTTACACCTCATCTTTGAATATCATATAAGGCAAAATGTTACCGTTTGTATTTTGTAAATTGTTTTCACTTATTTAAATACATTTTCCTTTGAGTGTATGCGTGCATGGTCTGCAAAAACAAAATAATTGCAGAATGCTATAGCAATGCGATTTGCTTAATCTCTGTGGTGTATAAAATGGCAATCACAGAAATGATGGAAAGATCTGCCAAAATAGAAATTCTTTATAAGTTGACATTCAGTGTTCATAATAACATGTTCTTTAGACAACATTAGAATAACATTAGAGACACTCTTAAAATTGATTTCGCTTCTAATGGTAAACGAGGCTACACTGAATAGTTTCTTATTGTTTCGCAAAAGTTTACAATAAAAAAACTGCCATTGACAAATGTCATCTTTCGATTATTTATCAATTCACTCTTAATCTGTTTTCAGGGTTTTCATCAACGCCTTGTACATGTTGTAGCGTGGTCCCGGTGAAAGAGAAATGCGAGTCCCTCCATACCAGAGTATCCTAGTTTCCACAGATCTTGTAGATGAAGCCAAAAATCAAATAATGCGCGCAATATAAAACCCGCAGTCAATGGACCCCTAGAAGTTCTCCGTTTTATAGGACTTTCTTTCTTGACATCGGTTCTCACTCTGCTTTAAGGGTATTTTGTTTACCATTAGATCGCTTACAATCAGAAAGCAAGTTATTGTCTATTCAGTAACATTCAATGTTGGAGTTCAGATACAAAAGGGACATAACTCAACATTCTCAAAATGCTCAGTTCAATAATACGTAAATTCTGGCTCAATATTTGCTCCAGTCTCTTCAACAGATGTTCAATATGCCATCTCTGTACCCCACGGTCTGTAAGGCTTAGAAACGATAGCTGTGTGCGCACTGTGAGCTGATGAGTTCGTAGGACTGAAACCATTGGGTGAGAGTACTGGAAGACTGTTATATGTAACACCTGGGTACTGTGTGTGAATGGCTGGAATGGTAGACGCCATTGAAGGCGGAGAGATATTAGTCGATGGAGTGTGGCTAGCAGCACTGGAAGCCGTGGAGGGTGGTAGATGTCTCGAGTGACAAGATGGCGGTACTGAGGTACCTTCATTGTTACTAGAACTTGTAATCATTGGCAACATCTGCCTTGTACTTTCGTTGTTCCCGCTTGATGGCAGGGCACCGTGAGATGATTCACTTGCCGTGATTGCGTTGTGCTGCGTATGACTTAGTACAGGAGTTTGTCCATGTGAGTGTGATGAAAATTGTGGGTGATGGCCAGGCACTGAGTAATGTTGTCTTGATTGGAACTCACGCTGAGCCATATAGCATTGTAAGTGACTCATGAGTCGTAATCGTAGAGGATCCTGTATATCCATGCCTTCGACGGTGACCAGATAACGAGCAACCTCTGAGGCACATTCTCTGAATCCTAATACCCGATAGTCCATGGCATAGGCGTGAGCTTCCCCATAAGGATGAAGTGAACCATCAATGCCTACAATAGAGATAAAAGTGATTTGATTATATTAATTTCTTTTATTGGATTCAACAATACGACTCTTAAAGAAGTAACATTGATATATTGTAACATTACATTGTAAATAAAACAACTAGTTTGAATAAAATCGGTGAAGCAAAATCAGCGAGTACAAATGAACACATGCACAAGAAAGCAAGGTTAAAATAGAATGACAAAGCATGAACGAACACACACACACACCACACGTACACACTCAAAAAACACCTAGCAAACCAAAAGTACACACACTGCCAAAAGTATTGCAACATGCAGAAAAAGCAATTTATATTAAAAAATGATTTAAAATTGTACCAGGAGTTCCTGACTACACATTACGTAATCATTGCCAAAGTTGTGATTTTCAAACAGATGCTGTTTTCCAAAATCAAGTATAGTGCGAAAAAACGATCCATCTGATTGTCATGATCCCAAAATATGGCGGGTTAAAGGAGCTGGCTAATGATGACTTGCAGATTGTACTCCAGAAGAAATACGGAAAAAAATAGTCGCTAAATGAACTTCATGAGTTTGTCAGGTCTGCTCTAAATGTTTAGGGCAAAAAACTGTATGTTGTATGGACCGAAAATGAGATAATGCCAATAAAAGATGGAAGCACGTTCATCACCGTTGGACTCAGGAAATTTAATGGCAAGAAAGAGGTCACGTGATAACTTGAAAACAACTTTTAAACCACACCGTTGACATGGTGCTGTTTGTCATGCATTGTGAAACGTGTAATTAGACATGATTTACGTAAACCACGTGATTTATCATTCGAATTGCATTTCAGGTGTCTCCAAATTTCTCGATTTTTTCGAAGACAGCTGTCTTCCATTGACTTTATCTCATTTACGGTCCACACAACCACTATAATTTCATCTCATAAACATTAGGGTAACCCCCTAATGAACTCGTAAAATTCATTAAGAGGCTGTTTTGAAGCCATATTTTTGGTTTCTGTGTCTGTATTCCTTCTGGAGTGCAATCGGCAGTTATCATTCGCTGTTCCTTTAATCTGCCATATTTAGGGAACATGACAATCAAATCAAACGTTTATTCACCCTTTTGGGTTCTGGGAATAGCGTCTGTATGAAAAACACAACTTTGGCATTTAATACGTATGATTTTGTTGTCAAAAATTCATGGTATAACTTGAATCAGATGGTGGTTGTGAATTTCGTTTTCTACATGTTGCAAAACTTTTGGCCAGTGTGTGCATTTCTTTTAGAATAATGCTAAAAAAACTTCAATACAGTATTGATTCAGAAACAAACAAGCACAAACAAAACAACATCAACTAAAAATGTTCCATGGTTTTGTTAGGTTCGGGAAAATTGTTCAAAAATATAAGCTTATAGAAACTACTAATAATACAAACGTGCGAAAGGAAGAAATGGGGAAGAAACTGCTTTTGTAGTTTAACTACAACGTGGGTTGTTAAATTATGGTGCAAAACGAATCAGATTGTAATATAATTTGCTGTTAAGGACAATAAAATATTCGCAAATCGGATACAACTGTAAATGCGTCTTTGGATTTCTTATTAATCAATCGTCCTATTCCAAGAATTGTAACTTTTCAGAAGACCATTTGACATTTATTTGATAACTTCAGTAAACATTATAATTAATAATTAAATTGACACCAAAGTAGTTAATTAGTATAATGAAAACAAGAGATTAAATAGAGGTTAGGTCGCTGTTTGTTCTCTGAACATGTTCTCAAATGTTTTAGTTGTCTTACTACAATAAGAAACTAACACTCTTTGTCTACCATGTACTACTCAATTCTTGAAATATATTCCAAATTCAAATCTTTTAAAAAGCACATATTAAAGACAACGTATATATCATGTACCTTTAGCATGGAGGTACTTCAAATGATCGACAGTCATCTGCAAAATCTCGGCTTTTTCCAACTTGGCAGAACCCTGGAGGGAATAATAAAACAAAAAACACACATTCAACACTCGATTAATCGTGTTGCTACCAAAACCATTGTTTACATTCTTCTATTGACTCCACATCTGCCTCAAACTCCCCCATTTTTAAAAATCGCTCCTTTTAATTGTTTATATTACTCCCCAAAGACTCAATCGTTTAATTTTCAATAGAATGATCTATAACTCCCTTTATGCTCAGTAGCGCTTTTAAGATATGCCAATCCTCCATTGCTAATATTTTCCTCACATAAAGAGGCGTTTTAAGTTACACCCCGACTATTGTATCCTAGCGTGCAAGTAACATAAACTCCATTAAAATCTCCTTTTCACGCTCTTAATATACAGATCTTTTATCGCTGGATATAGCTAGATTTTTTTCGTATTCCACTTAAATACGGGGTATACGACAGCACGATTTTTTTATTAATTATTCGTGGTTAATTGTTCAGTGGTGTATAGTATTCAATTTATAGTTTACCTACAGATTGCTTTCATAGCAATATTTTGAGGTTTCGGTTCTGCGGATTAGCATACTAAATGCTGAGTCCATTGGGAAAAGTTCTTTGTATTTAATATTTGTGGCTAAATCGTTAAATCCCGATTAGATGGAAATAATATGCTATGCATTTTGGCCACTATTTGGTTTGTTTATAATGATAAGTTCTCGGGTACTGTACCCTTTTCGTGATATTAAATACAGCTAAGAAAAAGCTCCGAAGCTTTCTGCAGATGCGGCCTCGAAATAGGGACCTAGTTGTTTCGTAGGATGATTTAGTAAGACAAAAAGTGTTTTAAGAAAGTCTTTCTTTATAGTTTTAACACTGGCAGTAGAACAGATTGGAAGCATAATATTGAAACGGATATAGAGACTTATTTTTTTTTAAATCATGTCATTAGTTGCGGTCGAGGCTGCAGAACAGTGTGTTAAAATGGGTTTTTTATTGCTTTGCAAAATATTTCAGGATTTTCGACCTTCATTTTCATTTCCCACCTCAGTTATTCAACTATCGTACCTCACTAAAAAATAAAAGACATAAAAATGCAAAACTAAATTTTGTAACCAAACATTTAGATCTTGGAGTTCATTTTATGCTTAAACTCACGGCATAAAACACTCCGTTTTGAGAATTGTTTTATCAGTTAACGCATTAAGGCATTAAGATCCGTGATACGCGTGATATATTTTATACCTTACACCTGATTTGCAGCAAACATTACATTTTAATAATGCTACACATGCGCTACATCCTCTAAATGGCTTCACTTAACTTGACAACTTCAAAGGTCATATATAAACTCTGCCAATAGGCTATCGCTCGCTTGCAATTTACCCATTATATAAAGGATTTAGTCATTGTTTACCTATCATTGAAATCGATTCAATCGTGATTATTGTGAAACGCGCCCCACCTGGCCACGTGCCAACAATAGGTATTTACTTGTTTTCATTTCGAACGTCTAAATAGCGTAGCCTCGTGTCCCAGTCACCTTGCCACGTGCCACAAAGACATTTACTTTTTATTATTCAGGCTTTAGCACTTTGCCTGCGAAACTGAGTCGATTTCAATCAACAAAATTAAGCAAAATTTATCAAATGCAAGAAGTATATATTCTCACAGCTTTATTTGGTAACAACATGAAAATGTATACAAGTAGTCCAAACAGAGAAAATGAGAAAAGATCTTCTCTGGTCCAAACAGTCTAGCTTAGTCAGTGGGTGTAAAGATCCACGCGAGTTGTAAGTTAGAACTTTTAGATTTTAGCCACCGGTACAGAGTTAAATAGCCTCGTGCACCAGTCACCTGGCCACGCGCCACCCAGGTATTTAGTTATGTTTTTCAATGGTGTAGTCTCGTGTCCCCGTCACCTTGGCACGCGGCATATTGGTTGACTTGTTGCAATCCGACCGTATCCTTGTGAATAACAACACAACCTTTTTACTAGATTGATTCAATCGCCCATAACCAACACCTGTTCCGAATTTCTTACTTCTATTTTTTCACAGTTTTTACAACTTTTTGTCTAAAAAAATCGTCTGTTAAACGAAGCTTTCATTATCAGAAATTCAATATCCATATGAACAAAGGATTAGCAAAGAAACGTCGATTTCCTCCCTGAACTGCAAAGATTTCTATAGCATGAACTTTCTTCTTCTTCTAATTAGCTAAGGCAAACCGAGGTATCTATACTATAAATATCAGTTTTATATAATCTTGGTTCAAACAGAAATTTTCTTTTAGATCTTTACGTTGATCGTTGATCAATTTGTGAAACTTGAGCATCAAAGCATTAACAAAGAAACTAAACTGCATTTGCATTGCATTTTTAGGCTGACACCTTCTAAAATACATCGTCACAAAATTAATATAGCATTTTTAAAAAGAAGTATGTATTTGTTCTATTTCACCAAATTCATTTAGCCAGCCCCTCCCACTCCACCCCCCAAAAATACAAATTTATTTTTCACGATAAGATTTATATACTACCAAATACTGTAATCAGCATTCCATGACAATAATTTCATTACCACTATCAATTTAAAACAAATAAAGCGTCATGCTTATGAAATGTAAAACACTATAATTGGCCCTCAGCGAAGTAAAACGTTATCATATCAATATTTGCAAAACACCTTTTGTATGTTACCCTGGTATTGTTACTAAATAATAACCACGTATTTACCGACTTGACTGATAATGATATGGATAAAGTCTGATGGGTGAAAGAATGACACGACTGAGGACGTGAGAAAATTACCAGTTGGTTTTTCCCATTCGCCTTACTTACAATACTTAAAGAAACTCTAGAGATAATTGGTCCAATTAGTAAGCCCATAATTCAGTTCGCGCGGTTACGAATAAACACCGTTGCTCGTATTGTTACAAATGCACAAGATAACGGTTAATTAGTTTAATGCTGGTACTAACTTAATTTGTGCTCACGACAGAGTTGACAGATTTAAGGACACGTGGTTTATTTGATTTATTCCCTTTTATTTTGGTTTCAAAGTATAAGCCACTTTAATAAAATAAGGTTATTTACGTTCACACCTAAGCATTATGGGAAACGTCAGCGTTGGCTGGAACTTGTTCTTATAGTTGATTGATTCGATGCGATACGGTAGCACCTGCCGATTTACTACGCTCAAAGTCTTAGCAGCCAACAATCATGACAATTGGGCCGTTTGCCTAGATCAAATATTGAAATAGGAACAGAACCACGACAGGACCATAGCGTAGTACCGTATACTAGTGTGCTGGGTTCGTCTGGGGTTAGTTCAAACAATTTACGTGCGAAAACCAACTTGGTTTTGACAGAATATTTTCATGATATCATCAAAAAAGATTATACACTTTCATTTAAACAGTAAAAATTAAAAATGAGTAAAGGAAACTAAACTTGTTTGGTTTTTGTCCTCAGCGGTCTTTGTAAATGCCTTAGAAATTTTAAGCAGTCACTTTTCTAAATTTCTGACTTTTGTAAACAATTCAAAAGCTATCCAGCCCTGTGTAAAGCGTTAAAGCTTAACAAAACCATTGTAAAAACAACCCAACCCAGTCACCTAGAATTTTGGGCGATTGTCGTTGAGCGATGATGGTATTGTGCTCAGCTAGCTGCCCTCAATAAACCTCCCCGTTTTTCAATCTATATAGTTTGAAATTATTGTATCTCTTTTAATGGTGTACAATGGTGGCGAGCGCCAAGTATTTGTACATAGCACCTTCTGCAAAAACTAGCCTTTGTGAGCAACTGTAATCGGAGTTTTTCTAAATAAACCACCCTCGGCAGCTGTGGGTTGGTCAATGCAGGACCACTTGACATTTGTCCCTTGCACTCGCATACAAAAAATCTAAGCAAAAACAATTCAAAATCTTGGGTCGTAAACATCCAAAAGATTCGAATCTGATTTGAGAGGTGGCTTATTAGTTTAAATAATTTTCCCAAAATTTATAAATGCTTAATAATTTTATAAAATTAACCAGTTTGTTTACAAATGTACGCAACACATATTCCTAGTTAACGTATTTGCTATCTACTTAATTATCGATTTGCTTTGATTTATTCTACAACTATTCCAAATAGTAAAAGTTTAAAAGTGAAATCGAGTCTCTGCTATTCTGGGCACGAGGTTTGTGTAAACTGTAATTAATTCACGCTTAACAGTAGATTCTTGAATCTGACATCTTTTAAGTTGTATTGTAATGGGTTGTGCTCATTTTCGTGAAACCCCTTGGCGCTTTTGTCACAACAATATTAATTGTATCAAGAAAATAAATATCAAGAAAATCTAAAAGAGTATTTTCTTTTCAAAAATATCTTTAAATTTTGAACAATTGCCAAACACACCATAGAAAGCTGCGAATGGAATATCGTTTACAAAATGAACTAATTTTTAAAAAGTTTTAATTAGCTGCTTTGTTGACACAATGTGTTCTAAATTAACACATTATTATATTTAAATCGAACTTTTTATTGCCATGGGCTTACATTTTATTAACCCACGTGTATTAACTTTTACTTTGATTATGTATGTGTTTAAAGCTCGTTAATGTATGTGTTTAAAGCTCGCGTATTTTCTGAGTCTTCACTGAGTTAACCAGTGGTTTAAAATCGCAACAGCATGTTATAAATGAACAACGAACATGATGCAGTGAGAATTGTCGCACAAATGCCATCATAATTGAACCAACAAGTGTGGTATTGTCCGCGATGAGGGTGCATAGAAAAGCGACAGCGAAGTGGTAATGGCAATCATTTAATAATATGTCAGTTCGCCCCGACATTCAATTGCAAATTCTCTAGAAGATTGGAAGATACGTTTGTACAGTGATTACATAACATTTGCCCAATTAGACTACTGAGTAAAGTCGCTCTTTCTGAATGTTTTTATGTGAAGCCAGGACTACGCAGATCTTTTTCTACGTTGTAATTTGATACTCATGGCGGATACAACTAATACTGACATATAAATACTGAGTAATTAAACTACTTTTTTATCTCAGAGTTTTGCTCATTTCGATATAAAACAAAATGATTACTATAAAAAAATCAAACTACACCTTTTGGAAACTAGATTCTTTACTCTCATTAACCAGGCAATTAATATGCGTACAAATTCCAATGGTAATTCTAGTTCCAATTAAAAATATAAACATGCTTTCGCACTAATTAATTACTTCGTGCGACTAATTAGTGTTCACGCACAACACTATTTAAAGGGATAATGTAATAAATAATTCATATGAGGTTTACCTGCTTTTCATAAGCTGCCGGCACCAGTCGCCGAAGTTCTGTCAAACTATTATTAATCCTATCTCGTCTCTCTTCTCGATAATCTGTTGAATAAAATAATAATACGATACATGGATTAACAAGAAACGGCGCTTCGAAAAGACGACAAAAAAGAAGTAATGAGCGGAGGTGGCAAATGTAATTGTATTCAAACAAAATTCACTTTAAATAATAATTCAGAATTAAAAATATCATATTTTCAAAAACCCTCAATCTACAGAAATATTGATTGACCTTTGCAAGCACTAAAGTAAATAACCACTTACAATACGTTAAATTACTGCGTAAAATAGCAGTAGTGAAATCAATTTTCATTTGACATTTGTCTATAAGTATTTACAAATATTAGGTAAACAATGTAAAATCAAATATTTAAAAAAAAATATTTAACATTGGTATTTTATTTCCAGAATTTTATAACATTAACAAAAATATTATTAAAATAATTTTAATATAGATAGTAAAACATTGATATTAATATATTCTCATTTGAGCAAGAATAAAGATAGTAGCATACAAAAGCAGTCTGACAGACTGTTACTACTTGGGGTACACCATGTAATATCATCATACGCAACAAAATGTGCTGTCCAAAGACCCCTGGTGCGTTGCCCAGAACAGACCCCCATCTTTTACATGGCTTCACAAAATTTGTTACTACTGCTCTCACTCACACAAATAAAAAATCCACTATGGGGAAATATGACATTAGCGAAAGAGTGGGGTTTTAAAAAGGGCATTTTTGGGGAAATTGAATCGAAAGCAAACAAAATTAAACGACTGAAAAAAAAAAACACTGTATCGTTCAGTGAAGACCCTCATCTCCGCCTTTTATTTCCTTGGTCAACCGATGACCCCCTCCATTTTACCGCGTGCCATGCCAATTAAAATACCCTGTTTTGCCGGTGCGGTATTCGTTCTTAATGTCAAAGTACGTCAAATCCCTAAATGATGTGTTCACCCCCCACTTCTATTCACTTATAAGAAGAAGAAAAGTCAGAAACGCAGAGGGGAGAAGAAGAGAAGGGGAAGAAGATGAAGAAGACGAAGCAGGAGAGGGAGGAGGAAGACGAAAAACAAGAAGAAAAAAAAAAAGAAGTCTGGAGAAGAATGTAAGATAAAGAGTTTTTAAAAAATACTTTTTCAATGATTTACTTACCCCACGTCGTTTCTTTCTTTTCCGAGCACTACTGGGCAAGACTGCTTTGTGACCGACCATAGGAATAAAGCAATATGGATTTTCAATTATAGGTATGGCTATTGTTTATTAATAATCTAATGACCTGCCCTTCCAGACATCATTACAACATGTAACATGCCTAACATGACGTTTCGAGAAAATTGTATCTGCGAATCAGCCTAATGCATCTTTCTTGAAGTAAACAAAAATTCAAGTCAATAATGGAAATCGAAATCAAATATACTACTACTACTAACTATTTTAATATATAACAACAACAATTTATAATAATAATTAATAAATACAACTAAACAATAATAAATAATAATATGTTAATAAACAATAATAATAATAATTAATGACAATAATAATGGTAATGTAATACGGGCCATTTTTTCATAACGCATGTTAACCTCTCTCAAGGCCGAACAGCTTAGAAAATAATAATAAGTATAACAATCATCTTTTTTCTATTACCCAAAATGTCATTAATACAAGGAATAATAACGCTTTCTGTCCAAACAAAAAGATCAAAATGAATAATACATATCATTATGCAAGGTACCTCAAGCGTCCCATGATTTCAAGGATTCAATGACTTGTCCAGTGCTTTATTTGGTATGAAATCTTTGTAGGTCTACCCGTCGTTTTTCCAGAAACCTCTACCTAATGATGTAATGAAACTCTTTAAAAGATAATCTTAAATGCATTTACCTCTCTGTCATTATGTAATGTGGATAACACTGTCAGCAACGCTGCGTAAATTCTATTAGTAAATTATCAGCCACTCTTAATAGCGTAGAAATTTGGTCTTGTACGCCATATTTTGAGGTTTCAATAATTACTAATTAAGGTCATTTTTACCAGTACCACTAGGCTGGAGATTTTTTTTTGCACAGACGTTTTCAATCAGACGTGGCCATCAATTAACCTTATGGACTCTGTTTGCGCTATTTGGAACTACAATCACATTTAAAGACATCCATGTACATATAGCTCTAATATGACTTCATTGATCACGTCCCTATAATTCTTATCATGATTCCGAAAAAGACCCTACAATAGAATGATGCCATGACTAGTCAAATTTTGCGAACCAAACAGATGCGAAAGCTTTCGTCACTATAACACATCTTCACAACCCCCCCACACACACACACCCCCCCCAGTTTACTAGACCACATATAGAACCGAATGAGCCCTGACAGCTGACAACTATTAAAGCTAATTTCCAAAACCGGAATAGTCACCAATCTTACTAGCCGTACATATAAGTCGGAATGAAATGAAAATAAATAAACATACCATTTAAAACTAATAATAAATGGGTATAATAAAAAGTTCCATTACTTAACCTATTATTAACTCACACTCAGTAGCTTAACAGGTACACGTAATGTAAATAAGAACCTATTGTCTCTTCTATTAAAATTTCCAATAAAATATTTTATCTTTGGTATCAATAATCGAAAATGTCCAAAAGATAAGTGGGAAATTAACCACAGCAAACTATAAAAAAGTCACAAACGTAAAAGTAAATGAGAAGAAACCAAAATAAATAAATAATTAAAAAAGAAATAGTATAATAAATAAATCAATGTAATATAATCAAATTATCTTACCCTTTCATATTGTCATCAAATAAATCTTCCGATTCGGAATCACTACCAGCACCGCTAAGTGTCCTTTTCATGGTTGGTTTTATAAGTGGCTGTCTGCCCGTATACCTCCGGCACAAAAATTATAAAAACTGTGATAGCACTTAAAGAGAGCTCCGACACACGTCCTGTCGTCTGCTTATGATCCTGACAAGTGTGACCATAGTTCCCACGATCACAAACTTTTAAGATACTTCCACTCTAATTCAACATTGAAAAAAATGGTAAAAATACACCTTTTTCTGTAAGGCAAAGGTAATGATTGACGGTCGGCGCACTACCACCAGAAGTAAGCTTGAGGCAAGCTGATTGGTCAATTGTTCGACAGGCTGTACCTTTGTCTGAACCAGTTTCGAGACGCCCACTGTGTAATTTCGTCAGTGTCGCGTGTCGCTTATTGTTTGGTATCATTTGATTGCTAGTGGAGGTAGCTTCGCAGAAGCCACCGTGAGAATACGTTTCTTTGTCTAAAAATCACACACTTTTTGTGTGTACTTTGATGAAGATATATTTATGAGGGATATAAATAATATAATAAATATTTCGCGAGTTGTATTTAAACCGTCTATCCTATTATTCTTAATAATCAGCTAACCATACCACCCCTTATAAACATGGTATCTTCCAGATGTAATTGGGGTTTTTGAAACCATAAATTGCAATATGTCGTGCTGCCACCACGCGCAAACCGTGGGAAATCAGCTGAATTACACTCAACTTGCACCCCAAATCTCTCATTATTCTTCGCTTGGCCGATTCCGTTTTGACAGCTTTTGATGCATCAATGAGCTGACTACCTCAAATACCGTGTGAACAGATTGGATACCTATAGCTAATTATGAATAAGTATTTTGCAAAATTTCAACATATCTTTTTATAAAATACCCTTTTTTATGAAAATTAATACGGCTTCCGGAAATGCCTTCAAAAGTAATAATAATAATTGCCCAAGGCGTAAAATAAAACAGTGAAACATTATGAAAGTAGAATAATAGATAAGATTTGGAATATGTTATGGCTTAGTTCCACAACTTGTCGATTGGTGATGTATCCAAAGCTGTTGACTAGATGGAATAGCAATGGTCTAAAAATGAAATATTTATGGTTAGGCTTCATATATTCATTTACCCCTTATGATAGCAATTCACTCGATTTATCCTTAGGTTTAACATGGTTAAAGCACTGTTGCTATTCAAGCAATCAATGTAAATTTATTTTTGTTCAAACGGGAACTCACAAAGATCCAAAGAGCAAAATGCATAACAAGTTGAAAAAGTGATGTTCACCTGAATGAACACCACATGGAAAATAAACTATGACATTTAACAATGATGATGATGTGGGGTAAGGTGAGTGTGGGTATGTGGGGGATGATTATGATGATGATGAGGAGGAGGGGGGGAGGAGGAGGAGGAGGAGGGCGATGATGACGAATGTGACGATGACGATAAAGATGAATACAATTTGCGTATTTATTCATTCATTCACTGATTAATTCGTTCATTTAATCATTCATTCATTAATAATCTACCTGAGTTGTTTTACCTCAGTTTAACTAAAAGCATTTGACTTTGGTATATCAAACCTTCAGGACTACTGCTTGTCGCGTGCACGGCCTACTAAACACGCGGCGGACGATAGGGCGATTGCGAGTCTGACATTCCTACTCCTTTGGCACGTTTTAAGGGTATTGGTAGTTCTTACTCCTGAGCATTGTTGTGTGATAATAGAGCGAACGTAGCATGTATCCATTTTATTTGCCAAAAGTTATACTTCTTTCTATGATGAAATGCTACAGTAATTTTGTTTTGAAATTGTCACTCGTGAATTGGGGTCGAAGAAGTTACTAGTGATGTCACTGACGTGCGCATTTTGCTCTATGGTTGCTCACAATTTATCTATAGGTACTGATTTATAGAGTAGGTATGTTCGTATTATAGGCACTGATTTATGAAGTAGATGTTTATCGTATCATAGGCACTAATTTATAAAGTAGGTATACAGGGCTGCTATCTTCTGGTTGTTTCCTAAAAGAGCAAATTGTTTTCAAAATGTAAAGGAGTGAATTTGCTCTCTCTCTTAAAGAGTAAATTTCACTCTTTCTGATTGTCTCCAATGATCACTCTAATGGAGTGAAATTTGGACTCTTTCATTATAGATTTAACTCATACGGAGTGCCAGATCAATTGTTCTAGAATGAATTTCACTCTTTGTAGATTGAAATTACTTTTAGATTTACTTGTAGCTACATTTTAAAGCTCCTGAGAGATTTTTAAAAGATTTTTTTTTTTTTCAATCAGTCCTAAACACAAGCACATTAAGCTTCTGTCTGTTATTTTGCACAAGTATTCATATGCGTTATGTGCGGAAGAAAGTCGTATCTCCATTTCTGCCAGCTTCTGCCACTTTACAGAAGAATTATTTTTCACGGCTTCATTGACAATGAAACAATGGTAGTAGACGTATCAGGTTATGCCCTTTAATTAAAAAAATAATTAAGTTGGTAATTATGCGTATAAGGTGTCATATTTGCACTTAGTGTGCAACTGGAAAACTATGCATTTCAAAAATGTGGCGATGCTATTTTTTGCAAAATTGGGCTGTTGATTGCATGTGTCAATTATAAAATGAGAGATACTTCCAACTAGTTAAAATTGTAATTTGTGGGCTATATTTGATTATTACCCAGTAAGACAGAAATTAAGTTGACATTCATACCGTCTCAACTATAATAACAAATAGGAACATGTCTGGACAGATACCTGAACAGATCTGGATTTAAGGCGATTGGCAGTTAGTTGGCAGGCAGAGAGTTTCTTAAGCAAAGTCCCAACTTCTTGAAACAGTCTCTAAAGAGCTTAAGAGAGAGAGAGTCACCTTGTGGAAAGAAAGACTTGCCATCAACCAAGTAACATCTATTGGTATTGAACCTGCTGAGCATCTCCCACCTGGAGCTGACTCCTCATGGGCTGAATGGCGATGGCTCAACAGATTAAGAACCAGAATTGGCCGATCTAAGGTTTCCTTGCAGAAGTGGGGCTACCTGGAAGCAGACCAGGACACTACCTGTGGTTGTGGAACAGCGCCACAGACAATGGAACATCTCTTGGTCTGCCCACTGCTGGAGCAACAATGCACACACAAGGAAATACGGAATTCAGTGAAGCAGCAAGATGTTGTACCCATCTCTGGCTGGATCATATTTGAGAACCACGGTGTTTGGACACGATAAGAAGAACTATAATAAATGGCGGATAAGTCATTCTTGCAATACTCTTTTGACTCCGATCTGCCATTTAGTTACAGGCTGATTCAAAAAGTTTACTAATTTTTATTGTAGTTCAGTAAAAAATATATGTAAGAAATTCCTTGTAAACTAATATATCATTAGAAAGAGCAATTTCTGAATGTCTAAATTAAAAAAAAGGATCTTTTAATTTACTCGTGCCAAACCCGAGTTATACTAATTTGAATAAAACCACCCATGTTCCTGACTGTACAAATCTGGGTAACTAACATCAATTTCTATTACTCCAATTCAATAATGCGAAACAAGAAAACAGCCATTGGTTTGCAACTTTCAATGTCAAAATGAAAGTTGTTTTTCTTTTATACTCAAAATCCATCAATCAAGAGCAGAATTTTAAATGCTGACAATTTTAAATGATATCAAATTTTAAATCTCGCAAGGTTCTAGCACTGTTTCCTCTTGGTAGACCTCTCTAAGAAGAAACACATTATTGCATGTTTTGCAGTTCTTGAACAAACATAACCATGATAACTGCAGAAACAGTTTGCGATGAAAAATAGTTATATTACACTGCTCGATGAATAGGAAGATAAACTTAATTATCGTTTGGTTTATGGTTCTTGAGTATAAAAGCCAAACTCTGAGTTTCATTTTGACAATAAACATGATAAAAGTTGCGAACCAATGGATCTGTCTTGATCACTCCTTATTTATTTGGCCTGATCGAAGTTACCCAGATGTAGCCAGATGTGCGGTCAGGAAAATGGGTGATTTTATTCAAATGATTATAACATGGGTTTGACATGTGCATATTAAAAAAAAAAATTCTTTACTTTAGCCCTTCATAAATTTCTCTTTCCAATAATGATATATTACTTTGCAGTGACTTCCTTTTAGATTTTTTACTAAACCACGACAAAAATGAGTAAACTTCTTTTTCGATCACCCTGTATATTAACCTTAATTACTGCTTAATTAATTAACATTCGTACTTGTTACGTGCTCAAAATGCAAACATTTTAAAAATGTATAACAATATTTAAAAAAAGAAAAAACCTAAAAAATTTTTAAATTCATATAAATTGTGTAACTCAGTTTCGTCGAAAACTGCGTCAACGAACCGCGAGGCTGAAAATCTTATAGGGAGTTCATTTCGCTTGTTCACTGTCATTTTGCCCAGAATGCACAACATCACAAAATATTTTTTCACTGCATTGTAATGGTCTTTATCCGTGATCTAGATCAATGCAAACGTTGGCCTGCATTCTCCAGAGGTATTATCATAATGATAAAGTGACATTATTCCCTCTACTTTATTTTCAGTTAACGAGCCATGGGATTTCATTTTATGACATATGAAATAAATGCTACTGTTCTGCACCCCACTCTGCGTTTTGACCTACATAATGTTACCATCTTTTGCCCCATAATGAAGGTACACTGCGCTATAATTTGTTATTTTATTCATCTACAATCGAAGATGAAATATAGACATTTGTTCATTTTGGACTGTTGGAGGTCTTCCATAATCTGCGATTAAAAATATTTAAATAAAATGGAAAAAGGGTTCTTCAATACTCAGGATGAAAAAAATGCGTTAAGTGGGTAGCCCCACCGGTCCAACAAAAGGCAGGAATTAAAAAAAACGTGGTCTGTAATTAAAACCACTATCAGAGATTTCTTTCAAAGATAAACAAATCGCGTGTTCTATTTGTCACCGAAGTCAATTTTTTTTCAGTTTGAAATTGTTGTAGTAAAGATCCTCTAAGTAGCTAAGCTTAACACGCCGTATTTGTCAAGAAATTACGATTTTTTATTCTTCGCTTACTAATCCCGACTTTTATTATATATATTAAACAAAACAGTCGTATATGGCATCTTCGAGACCGCTTTAAAATGCTTTAGTGTCTGTTCTTCAACACCCTAATTTTTCAACCCACCAAACTTTGTAAAGAGTCGCACAAGACATGTCTATGGCAGGCTCAATGTCCAAGTGAGAAACAAACAAAACTGTGACCACAACAAATAATAATAATCAGTTTTTATATAGCGCTTTATCAACGTAACAGTTTCCAAGCGCTGCTGAAAAACAAAACTGCAAGAAGACAGAATTGAACTGAACATATATCTGAGACTCGCATGCATCGTATTTACAAAAACAGGAATCAAACAAAAGAGGGATACTCGTTTTCTGCTAAAATACACTCTTTGACATGATATTAGAGAAAAAGGTAACTAGATCACTTTTTAATCTGAAATAGGTCAAATACTCTTGCCGATTTAATCAGATTCTTTTAAGTGCGATGCAGCGGTGCGCTAAGTCGCTCCCACACAGATTTCAACGTATCGAACAAGACAAAACTAAAATGACTTTAACCTCGCTTGTAACATCATTCATTTCTGGAATGTAGGAGTCCTCCTATGTCATGCCGAAAAACATTTACTGCATTTGTCTTATAGCAAATATCATAACGCTAATTCTCAACAAAGGACTAATACTGATAACATGCATATCTATATTCAAGCGAAAGTGTGCTTTGCTTTAGTCTCGTCTAGCTTACGGCGAAGCCGTCAACCACTCAAGTCGCCACGATTTTCCCACGCGCAGTATTTATTTTTGCTTCAAAAATAATGCATAACGTGGTAATACTAGTTATAATTACCTATAGACATGCGTATGACGTGCATGCACGATGCCTTACAACGGCTCTGAAGAATTTTGATGGACCGATATATGATGATATGTTATAATACGCGAAAGGAACAATTGTTTTAGTTGACGATCCCCGTTAATGATTATTTTCATGATACATCATGCCTAATTGAAAAATGACTTTATTAGCCATAGCCATATATAGGTTTTCAACTCCACCAGTAGAATACCGCTATTTAGATTGATTGATTTTATTTATTGTCTCAATTTGTAGTGTTACCATAATTTTAATAATAACGTGAACCAAATTGTACAATCAAAAGTGATTTCCGGTCGTTAAATTGTAAATACGAAGTAAGATTTTACCAGATTGTAATACTTCTGTTGACGCATTCATATATATTTCTCTTTAGCAATAATATATATGAAAAACTGGACCCTGAGTGTTCTCCACCAGTTTGCATTGTTAAGTAAACATAAAACTCCCAAAATATATGAATCATCGGAAAAAGTAGTTAACTAGTAAATTTTGCTGCAAAAATATTCCAATCGGTTAGGTAGGCGAGCTACAGTCTTAGGTGATTCTGTAGCTGTTTTGCCCTTCTGTCCACGGCTTACTCATGTAAACACACGGCGGTAACGAAGTGAATCTTGCCCAAAATGATTATATGGGGTATGTACATTGTTATTGATGCGTATCTTAATGGTGTAAAGGACATGAAATGGTAAGATATTTGGAAAAGATGTGACAATTTTGTTTACAAATGCATCATTCCATCTACAGTAGGAAAACCTCTAAAATCAGACATTGAAGACTAATGGTGTTTTTTTGGCTCTATCATGGCAACAAATTATATGAACTGATAAAGTGCAATTGGATATATATATATGATGTACTAGGAATGAGGTGGAAGAGGTTGCGTCAGTGGTGATGAGATATATGGAGAGATAGTAGAGTATTTAGATATATTAATAGAGATATATATATAATATATATAGATATAATATATATATATATATAGAGATATAGATATAGATTGATAGAGTAGAGATATAGAGATATATATACCACTGACGCCCAACCTCTTCCACCTCAGTGGGCCATCCACTTTCTACTACTACTTCCACCCTACAACTACAACTATCATACAACTATGACCAAACACCATCTTACCACACAACAAGCCACTACTACTCTACTACTATTCTACTATACTTCTACTACGACTATAATAACTATAATTAATAATATACACATTCTTACACTCTTGAACATGTGAATATTCGTGAAATAGTTCATGCCATTCATTGTTTGTCGTCTTGCAAGTACTATTTCCCCTTGGGATATAAGTTCCGATTGGTTCCCTGCAACATTCGTTCCCCAGCGTCACAGTGAGGGAAAGGACTACAGGGGCCGATAGGAGAGAAAATAGGTACCTATTTTCTCCTGGTATGGCTACCGGCCTATCACCTTAGCCTTTCGTGTTCGGACTTTCGGGCGATTGACCAGTAGCCAGCGTATACCAAGGGAAAAAGTACAGAAATAATGAATGTCTATGAGTGCCATGGTAAGAATATTTTCATGAAACGTTCCATCTTACCCAAAGTCTAGTTACGTAAGTTCTAAGATTCGATGTAGCACCGCATCACTGAAAATAACATTGCATGAACGCCCAATGGATTAAAAATGCACTGAATGTGACGTAAGTTTTATATATACCATTTATTGAATGCCATATGACAATAATCCTCCAATCAAAGGACAAGGATCTACTTAGGTGTTATACAATGTGCCCACTTTCCCCTTAGTATTTGTAAACTATACACTGACACTAACCCAACTGCTTCCACCTCATTTGTAAGCTTTTGTACTTCTATAGTTTCTGCTACTACTACTTCCACCCCTACAACTACACTATCATTGCTACTCAGTACCACCAACACCAGCACCACTACTTCCAGTACTACCACCACTACTTCCAACGTTACCATTACTGCTACTGCCACTGTCACTTCCACGACCACTTCCTGTTAATATGTTGCCTGTGTTATAGTCTTTGTTGGAATAATTATGGTTGGATGGACGAATCAAAGGTAATGGCTGCAGATAAAACCCGTAATTTTGACCTACATTCTGATTGTGAATTTGCATAGACATAGATGTACAACATTTCTCATAGGTGTATACCAATAAACCTCTCTTCACGTCACCTCATCTCCAACATGTATCATTTTTCAATGTATATAACGATATTAAATTTTACTTTTTATTACCTCAGTAACTTCCCGCTGGATTTACACAAACCTTAAATTGACATATTAAATACCATGCAACACGCCTTAACAACATTAAACTTTTAGTACTACCATAATATTTAGCACCGTTGTAACATTCATTGTACTTTATACATTTAACACTATCTTGCCACATCGTGTGTTTGATACAGTAAACAGATCGTCAATCTTTTTGTCGCATGATGACAGGGGACGAGGTAGAATGATAAGATTGGAAAAGGCGATGTGAAGCCTGGGAACTCCTGTGAGAAAAAGTAGTGCAAAATGAGCGCGGTGTGATCTACATAGCAACTTACTGCTGATTTTTTTTATCAACGACTCTCCACATTGCAAGACTAACATACCATTCACCTGTTGAATTCCAAACGCAGGTGGTCAATTCTCCATCAAAGTGATTGCGCAACTTTCTGGATCATTCTCCGGGGATCATTCACCTTAGGAATGTTATTTTCTTACACCGGCTAGGCTTTCTGTGGACGTAACATTTCCACGCGGTAAGAGCAAGGAAGCTTTTATTCTAAACGTAAAGCGCCAAGAAGTGATGTTGTATCACATAGGCATAGGCAATTACCCTGGCGTATGAAGTTTCATGTCACAAGATGATTTGAAGTGAGGCGGAAGTGAACACAATGGTAAAAATGTTACGGTTTTAAAGTCCTTTCCTGTCATCCATATCAAATTTTGTGTAGGAATTTATGTAAAACAAATAAAATAAAAAAATACATAATATAAAATAATAATAACTGGTTATTTAATCTCGTATCGTAGCAGGAAGTCTAGCATTGGCCAAGACATACACAAACTAATCAAACATAACAATGCAACTTCAAGGCAGCACTTAATCACGCCTGTTTTTGCAACATCCAAACAAACTAAAAATCAACACAAAGACACCACCGAATGGGTAGTGTAAGCTTTCATGGTTCCTTGCCATATCAAATGAACCACGAAGATAGTGGTAATTCTTGAGGTTTCACCAAACACTTATACAAATTAAATACAGACTTGAGTACCTGAATAAATCCAAGCAAGTGCCACACTAGATTTGAACCGGGAACCCCTGGTCCAAAGGGAAGCTCCCCTAACCATTAGACCACGCCACTCACTTAAAAGTTTTTAACACTTTTTGCAATTATTTACTTAAAAATCATTAAAATGATTTTTTTTTCTAAATAACATCATTGCAACAAAATGGGACTCGCTCTATTATCGGTCGCAGGGATGCCATGGTGACCCACGTCCCCCATTCCAAAAGTTTTTAAAAAGTCCTAAAATCTAAAACTTAATTTGGTTAAAATAGCCCACTTTCGCCAACTTGCATCTCTCTCCTGGCAAAAAGATCCATACTTGTGAGAAAGGTCCACTGTTGACAAACTTCCCCAACTGAAAAAATCCTGCTCTTCCGGCCATACGGGCATCGTATTATGCATGTTAACTTTCATACTGTAAACTTTTTGCACTTCGCCATTGCCCGATGATATGATGGACTTTTGCTTTATAATATTATGTTGATCGATTCCCGTACCTCGCACTTTCATGTATGAGTGCCCCGGATATCTTGTAATTATGAGATATCAAAATCGATAACAACCCAGAGTAGCTAGCAAAATGACGTGAGTGTGTCAAGTTGTCGATTGAACATGCCGGGAGGGGTGTCGTCTGCTTATGTCGAGGTGGACGATTTCACAATTTAATTTGGCGCGCACATGTCCAGTATAACTGGATTTTCAATATTCCCACACATGTGCAACGTTGATCTTGTACGTCCGCGTTTTCCTTGATTGGTAAAATGTCCCTTTCGGAAAAGGTACTTCCATGTTGCTGATTTAACAAACTTGTAGATATCAAGGGGTGTATTTTCATGATTTTTAGCATCTTCTTGTTCACCTATATATATTGCCGAAAAAAAGACAATTTCCACAGTGTGGGTTGATTTTGACATTGCATTTTGGTGATATGGCAATGTTTCAATCTTCATGTTGTCCTCGAGTTCCGAATCCTAAGAAAAAACGAATATGAAGTAAGTGATTTATGCACATATTACATTAATTATGCGAACGGTTCAGATAATATAAAAATCTCAATCCGTTGAGATGACCTAATCATGTTAATCTTTGTGGGAAATCACTAAATACCTTACCGCAATAATACCACCGTTTCAAACCACGCTCTCATTTATTTGATGTTGAGATTTTAGGCCCACTGGATTTGTTTTTGATTAATTACAACTCCATCAAGTGGTTTGGCTCTAGATGAGCTAACTGTTTTAACCCCGGTCTACCGCCTTTCTTACAGAGCTCTGATTGGTTCATTCCCATGATATAACATGACATAACCTCGGACTAACCAATCAAAATAGAATTCTATATGTAAAAACATATAAGCTTTTCTTATCAGTCTCTGATTGGGCTAAATGCATCATATAAACCATTGTATAACCAATAAAAATCGACTTGTAGACCTCAGGGGGTTAACATTTAGAGTTTTAATTAGACCATTTGTACAAGTAAATTTTCATTTTGTTCTTCAAGCTTTACTTTAAGTCAATTTTTCCTTTTTTTCAGTTATTTAAAAGGGAAGTTTAGTGATTTTTTGCATAATCCTTTTATTTAAGAGCAAAATCAAAGAAAATTTGGTTTTTGTTATATTTCTATTACTGCTTTACTTCTAAACGTATGGTCTGGCGATTTTCACCTAGTATATTCTTAATTCGATATTTTTATAAGGTAAGTGTTTCAAACAAGTGGACCTACAAGCATCATATCTTGTGGTTTAGTCTCTCTGACAACACCTTTCTCCTACACTTGATCACTGCTAGTGCATTCGTCAAGTCTTTGTTTTCAATATTGTGATGGAAGTTTGACTCATGCAATATGCAATACAATTTGGTAATTATTTCGTTCGTTGATATCCCACCTGACAAAAGCAATAAATAACGCAACCCTTTTCACCTCTACACTGACAAATTAGCCATAGATCTCCCTATTACTGTTTTAAAACACTGCATTTAAGTTGCGCCCGCTGAGTCGCGAATTGCCAAACTAAAGGCGGGACGGCGTCCGTCCATTATGAGCTGTCTATGCCGTTTGCCGAGAGTGGGTGAAGTGGACCAGTCGCCGTATTTCAAAATGAGGCTGGAAAAGGATTTTCCCACAGTGTGGGGAGAGGGTGAAAAGGGATCCGCCGCTTGCGACCGCCGCGCGCTACACACGCCCGCACTTAGTACCGATTTGCGCTCTCTCTTTCCTTGGCGCAGATATTATGTTCATTCATATACACTATAGCAATACGTCGTTATTATGCTATAAGGTATTAAATATAATATCATCATTATCTTCTTAAGTGCAAAAAAGTGGAACCAACTTTAGTCCTAAAGGTTAAACTGGACCAATAAACGAGGTGATGAGATAAGTCTCTTATCAACGCTTTTACAACTTGTTATCGCACATGTGGAAGAAATCGCTGTACGATAAGTAGGGATTAACATTATAAGACAAATACTTTCGAACAATTTCTTTTATAAATGGACTCTTCTAAAGCTACGTCCCATTTTAGAACAAAATTGTTTTATGAAGATCCGCGATGAAGCTTCAAAATATAAATCTCAGGAATACAGATATGCAAAACATTCAATATCTTTTGATGTATGTATGTATTTTACCATTGAAAATTTTTAAAGATGACAGTGAGTGGGGACCTGGGGTTCATTTCAATATCGTACAGGTCTCATACAAGAACCTGTATTTCGGAGCAACTCTTTGTCGCTGATACCACATGTCATTGCCTATGTGCACCGCTCTGACACAAAAATCTGTTTTCCTCGCAAGCAAGTTGAAATTTAAATCAGCTAGATTTAGGAATTGTTAAAATCTTTTAAAAAATGTGTCCATGCAGTGTTTTTTTTTCAGGAACCATAAATGCCGGCCTAAATCCTGAAGAGGTCTTTCTCTTATTACTGCCAGCGGAAAACCCTCTGTTGATAATTATGAACCACTTGCCACGAATTTTTGCATCGCTAAAGACATAATTGTACCAGCAAGCACGGTTTTAGTATAGGTAATTGCAAAGGAATTATCTCACATTTAAAGTGCTTCTTTCCCTGGGACCATGGACTAGTGTTTCTTAACAAGGGACTCCATGATGTTTGAATTAAGCTCGGACAGGCAAAGTTATGCATCAAAATAGTAGGCAACACAAAGAGAGCTAGAGTTAAAGTGAACGGTTACGACTCAATTGTACCCTTATCCCTTAATAAGTATGAGTAGCCAATAGTGTGAAAACAGAATACGTGGGTGGAAAGACCAATACGTATTACTAATGGAGGGCATACAACATATAGCGTGGGCGACAACGTCGAGCCTTCAGACAGACAAACTAAAGTTATATTTTTCCATATAAACCTGCGTGCCCACTATTTACTTACAAATCTTTAGCGTTTTCTTTTGCGCCCTCCTCTCTTAGCCAAAGAACATTTGCTTTTCCGTATGGGCGGCCATTGGGCCTCCAAAAAAAGGTGTCAGCAAGGAGCAAGGTGTCTGAAAAGTTGAAAACGGTGTCATTACAATGGAAAAAGGTGTTAAATACCCCCAAAACGGTGTGTAAAACTGAGAAAGGTGTCTAGAACCCAAACGGTGTGTACAGCTGAGAAAGGTGTGTAAAACCCAAAACGGTGATGTAAAAAGGAGGAACGGTGTATAAAAAACCGAAAACAATGTGCACAACTCAGAAAAGGTGTCTAGAAACTCAAAACGGTGTGTTACACTCAGAAGGTGTGTCAAAACCCAAAACGCTGTTTAAATTTAGAATGGTATAAAACCCCAAAAAAGTGTGTAAAACCCACAATGTATCTAAAACCCAAACGGTGGGTAAAACTGAGAAAGGTGTAAAAACCCAAAATAGGTGTAAACCGAGAAGTGTCTCAAACAAGAACACGTTGTGTAACCACAAAGGTGACTAAAACCCAAAAATGGTGTGTAAAACCACAAAGGTGTCCAAAACCACTCAAAAACAGCGTGTAAAACTAAGAAAGGTGTCCAAAACCCAAAACACCGTGTAAAACTGAGAAAGGTGTCTAAAACCCAAAACGGCGTGTAAAACTGAGAAAGGTGTCTAAAACCCAAAACGGCGTGTAAAACTGAGAAAGGTGTCTAAAACCCAAACGGTGTGTAAACTGAGAAAGGTGTCTATAACCCAAAACGGTGTGTAAACCCATAACGGTGTGTAAAACCGAATAAGGTGTCTAAAACCCAAAATGGTGTGTAAACCGAGAAAGGTATTTAAACCAACGAATGGTGTAAAACCGAGACAGCTGTCCAAAACCCAAACGGTGTGTAAAACCCACAAAGGTGTCCAAATCCCATAACGGTGTATAAATTCCACAAAGGTGTCTAAAATTCAAAACGGTGTATAAACTGAGAAAGGTGTCTAAAACCCAAACGGTGTGTAAACCGAGAAAGGTGTCTAAAACCGAGAAAGGTGTAGTGATGTCAGCCCTGAGTAATCTAAAACTCACAAAGGTGTATAAAACCCATAACGGTGTGTAAACCGAGAAATTTGCCTAAAACCGAGAAAGGTGTAGTGATGTCAGCCCTGAGTAATCTAAAACTCACAAAGGTGTATAAAACCCATAACGGTGTGTAAACCGAGAAAGGTGTCTAAAACCGAGAAAGGTGTAGTGATGTCAGCCCTGATGAGTAATCTAAAACTCACGAAGGTGTATAAAACCCACAACGGTGTGTAAACCGAGGTGTAGTGATGTCAGCCATATACAAACTGGTAAAGGCAGCACGTATTCTTTCACGCCTTTGACATCCGGAGTCAATCCTGCATTCACTCGTTCATACAGGACGTGTGTCGTGTACGTACTCATAACTGTGATCATGGCATCAGCCAGTAACCAAGTTGGAGAAGACACTGCTAGCACTTGTTACAGATCCCGGTTTCGCGATTACCTGGCTTTCTTGCCCAACTGGATGACCTCTATATACATGTATATGGATCACCATGATAACAAACCTCAGATTCTCCTCACCTACCTTCATGCCAAATATCAGCCCCATAGGCCCTATGCCAAAGCATAGCGAAATGCATAGCCGGAGAGACAGACAACAGGTCTGTTTTTAGTAGCATAGATAGGCATTAGGTGCAGTTTTGGAAAGGCTGCTTCCCCGGACTGGGGCTCAAGCTCAGCCGCGGACTACCAATAGTAGTACCATGAATAAAGCTGACTCTGCAGTCAAATATCGGCTATGTTTCTACTGATATAATTTTGTTCACATGTAATAATGTCCTCTGTAAATTGAAGAAATTGTTTTATTAAATATCATATTGGTGTTGTAATTATAATTATGCTTGACATCAAAATAAGTCAAAAACTTCCATTTTTGGCTCAAAATAGTCATTATGCAATGGAGTGCATGCTGAAATTGGAGTTATTAAAATAACTCGCTTATTTTGCATTGGAAGGGCTTGCTTTAAGTCGGTAACAAACACGAACAAGTTTGTTCTTTATGAGCGAACCATTTTGAGACAAATAATGTTTAGACTTTTGACACTCAAATGTAGTATTTTGGCAGATCTACATCCCCGGTCTACATCCCATACATGGTCCTCGAAGGGAGCACACTATATAAATGTCCCATTGAAATACACATACTTTTAAAGGAAAGTAAATTGATTTTAAAGGTGCTTGTTCCGATATAGGTCTATTGGGTTGTCTGCTTGATATGAGAGCCTGGCACTTGCATATACTACCCCATCAGTACCGTGGGAAATAAACTTGCGGTTTTGATGGAAGAAGCAAAAGCCCCATTCAATACTGTTCTAATGTTGATGGCTAACCACTAAAACGGCGGTTTTTTGTTTATATCTTGGGAATGATATGGATTTGAAAGCTCAAATTTCAGGACGACAATGAGAAAAATAGGCCTTTCATCTGATATCAAAATTTGGAATACTTCCGAGTAAATCGAGGGGGGGGCACGAACACGCACCTTTCCCATGTAACATTCAATATTTTTAATTAAAATTTTCTATTTGATATCCTGTGATTATAATTCATGAAATTTAATAAAAAGTACATTTTTGATGCAAATCTCAACTTTTGAGCTCCTACGGGTCAAACACCCAACCCATAGGTTTCACCCTTCCGGTACCAAACAGAACCACTATTGTTTTTTCATTGCAGATCATTGGCCATTACCCATCTTTTAATAATATCATAACAATATAGCCTTCTATCCGCAGTACCCGGGGACTTCGATTTTGTTTGCAATATTTGGTCTGCCAGAAGGATTTAGTGGTTGGCTGCTTCCAGTTGGCCAAACTGATGTATTAACAGCCTGTGCGGGATTACACAGGGCTGACATCACTACACATTTCTCGGTTTCCACATCCGTTTTTTGTGTTTTTAGACACCTTTCTTCCTGTTTTTTCCACATCGTTTTGGTGTTTTATACACCCTTTCTGGGTTTAGACACCGTGTCCATTTCCACAGCCTTTCCTCAAGGTGTAGACACTTTTCTCAATTTTATAACGTTTTGGGTAAGTGGCTTTTACACCCCTTTTGGGGTTTTGGACACCTTTGTGGGTTTTACACACCGTTTTTGGTTTTCACCCTTTCTCGGTTTTACACACCGTTTTGTGTTTTAGACCCCTTTCTCGCGGTTTGTAACACACCGTTTTGTGTTGACAACCTTTCGGGGTTTTAGACACCGTTGTCAGTTTTACACACACCTTTCTCGGTTTAGACAACTTTTCTCAATTTTATACAACACCGTTTTGGGTAATGGCTTTTACACCCCTCCCGTTTTGGGGTTTAACACTTTGTGGTTTTACACACCGTTTTGGGTTTTACACAAACACCTTTCTCGGTTTTACCCAACCGTTTTGGGTAGTAGCCTCTTTGTGGGTTTTACACACCGTTATGGGTTTTAGACACCTTTGTGTGGTTTTACACACACTTTTGGGTTTAGATAACCTTTCCGCCGGTTTTAAACATTACACACCCTTTCGGGGTTTTAGACATTTCTCAATTTGGCACAACCTTTCTCAGTTGAGACACCTTTGTCTCAGTTTTCCACACCGTTTTGGGTCAGATACCCTTTGTGGATGTTCACACCGTTTTGGGTTTTACACACCTTTCTCGTTTTACCACACCGTTTTGGGTAGAACATCTGTTTGTGGGTTTTACACACCGTTATGGGTTTGAAACACCTTTGTGGGGTTTAACCCGTTTTGGGCTTACCCACCTTTCTCGGTTTTACACACCGTTTTGGGTAGTAGACACCTTTGTGGGTTTTTTACGGACACCGTTCTGGTTTTTTAGACACTTCGTGGGGTTTACCAACGTTTTGGGTTTTAACTGCCGTTCTTTGTTTTACACAACCTTTTTGGGTTTAGACATTTCTCAATTTTACAACACCTTGTCTCGTTTTTAGCCAAACCTTTCTTTCTCAGTTTTTAAACACCGTTCCGAGTTTTAACACCTTTGTGAGTTTTTACCACCGTTATGGTTTTTAGACACCTTTGTGTGGGGTTACAAACTTTTTGTTCACCTTTCTGGGTTTTACACACCATTTTTTGGGGGGTTTTCGACAACCTTTTTCATTGTAATAGACAACCCTTTTCAACTTTATAGAGACCTTTCTCTTGTTAACACCTTTTTTACAACCCCAATGGGCCGCCCATATTTCCGTCAGTATTTAATAACTACTTCACGTCCATGTAGAAAATTTTGACTTTTAAATTAATCAATTCCCCTGGAGGGGGTTGGAACAGCTTTGTCCGTTTCTACCCAATTGACTAACCACGCCAGAGTTAAGCAAAGATTTATAGATTAAATTCTCTTTGTCATTCAATCTGAAACTTGTCCATCAGTTTCCCAGCATGGACCCCTCTTCAAAGCGATATATTTTTACATAAACGTAACTACAATGATTTTGAAATTTTAACTACTTTCTTCAGATAGACGGTCATTTCTTTCAACTGTTATTTTTTTTACATTTATTCTGATCAATTAACACCAAACCGAGAAATGAACTTCAGATCATTATTAACATACTGCTAACTATTTGACGATTTCCATTAAAATTCACTCTAATCTCCTTGGTGCTGGCTATAAACTATAGCTTATTTCCCAGCAACACACGCCCAACGTGTGTACGAGATTTCCGTCATATCTGGGAGGATTTGTATCCGAAAGGCAGTCTGGTCGAGTAAATCGTTTCACACTGTGAAGCGCGTGTCTCCATGACGTTAGCCAAATTCTTATATATATAATGTATTGTCTTAATTATACTGATTTGCTAGTAACACTTGTGATTATTTTGGGTGTTCTTATCTTGTAATTTCACTATATTCATTATCTATTGGTAGCTTGTTACGTCATTTTTTTTAAATGTTCCAAGTACTATAAAAGAAAGAGAAAAAGAAAAGATTAACTAACTTGAAAAAAAACGAAGAAAAGCGCAAAATGACGACAGAAAAAGACTTCAAGGCACTATCAGTGATTTAATTATCAGAAAATTGAAAAAAAAATCATCAAAATTCAGATTTTTACATGTCGTAACGATTATAGGTCTCTTAACACAATACCTTGCACATGAGTAAGACCAAAAATCAAGGCTAATAGGACAAATCGGAATTTTAGTCAGAACTCTCCGTACGGACATTTCCTTCACCAACCATGTCAACGCTTATTGATGGAGAATTCAAATCTTTTGAACCTGCCTTCGTTCTTCCTTTTCATGTACAATTCAAATTTTCAGTTGGAAAAAGATGAACGTATCCTTTCACTTTTAATTTCCTGCAAAAATTCAAATCTTGTGACTCTTTGGTTGGACACTAATAGACCTTTAGTGAACATAAAAACTCCCAATATCTATGACACTAGTGTTTCAGAATTCTCACGCAGAACACGTTACCGAACTAGCGTATGACTTAAGTTACAAGAAAAACATTTGTTAAAAACCGCACGATTAAGCTGCAGAATCTCATCGTTCTTCTTGTGATAATATATATATATATATAACTCATGTATGTCTATATAGTATATATATATTAATATAAAGTTAAGTATGGTGACCTAAGTCGTTTAGGAGTCGGCCATGCCGTAAACCAGCCAAAGGCCAATAATTTAACGCTCTGTCGGTATAATCCTTGAAACATACAAAAGTTAAATGTCAGTAAACATCCAAGAAATGATGGGCTCTTCATCATGCCTGGGCCCACCAGACTCGTTCTGACTAGTTTAAGACTCGTAATATATATATTATATCCGTTGACCAACGTCGTGTGTATTCGGCATTCCGAAAAGGCCAAATGCAAAAGTTAACGCATGTCGGATATATCCTTAACATCACAAATAAGAGTCAGGAGAAAACATCCAAGAATTATGGGCTCTTCATCAGTGGCCTGTGACCCCACCAAGACTCGTTTCTGAATAAGACAAACACAGTTGTCTATCCCAGGCATATATATATAATATATATATATATATATATAGTATATAATTAGTATTATAATAGATTTATTATATATATATACTCTCTCTCTCTCCTTCTCTTCTCTCCTCTCTCTCTCTCTTCTCTCGTCTCTCTCTGTCGCTCTCTCTCTTTGCCCGCCCTTTTTCCTGCTGCGTTTTCGGTCGCTGTGTTGTGTGTGTGTTTGGTGTGTGGTGGTGTAATAGTCCGTTGAAGTTAGGTTTGTTGTGTCTTTTTTAGTGGGTTTGTTTCCGCGTGTGTGTTTTATTTTCGTACCATTCAGCTGGAAATCGTTTCCTATTTAGTTGAGTTCATTATTTCCTTAGTATCATACTTCCTAGGGCTTGTGCCTGCACCACAAAGTAATTAATATAAAGCCCAATTACGTAAAATTGACTTCCTAACGAGTGTTCATGAAAGACAACCTAACTCGTCGAATTGCGTACGTTGTTCGCTTTGATGAAAATCAGTGACTATAGGGACTACTGGCATATAAGAAATCCAGAGGATGTTGTGATCTACTTTGTAAAAGAAAACAAGAAGAGAAAAGAGAAAAGAAAAGCAATAATGAGGCCGGTTCTGCTGCTTACGACGGAACTTGCACACGTGTAGGCCGACGTCGAAGCGATTTCAAAATAGTAGATTGTCTCTCGGCGAACGTTGGTCAGCCACGAGGACGTAGATGAAAAGCTTCCACAGGTACCATCCCGTTAACGCTTTGCAGGCGACAGGGATAATATTAAAACGGAAGCCTTTGGAAAACCTAGTCGAAAAAAATATCTTTCGAACAAAAAAACTATTCAAAGGAATTAATCAAATTGCAGTGATTTATTTTATAACCAACATATAGGATTCAAGCTGGACAAGCGTGATTATAAATAAGATTCTCCCAACCATTACGGTTTTTCGTTTGGAAGAAGTGAGTCAAAATATATTTGAGACAACACATTTGAAATTGAGTTACTTTCAGCATAATTAATGTAACAAGATAATTAAAATACTGATTTTTATGAATTTTTATAATTATGTCCTATTTCAAACTTAAGGTAATTTTAAAGTAATTTGCGATATAAAGAACGCAGGAGTTACATCGATTTTGTGTTCAGACATTTCCGAATTCCACCAAGTGAAAAGAGTTAACGCATAAAGGAATTAATCACGGAAAATGTAGGCTTAACTGTTAATTTATTCCAAATTTTGATTTGAACTGTTTTTTTTTAACTCAAAGTATCTGATATCGTGCGCCATTGTCTTGTCTAATTAGCTTTCCCCGTAGAGACGAAGGTTTGTCCATGCACGTGCTCGGCAGAAGGCCGCCGTCAAGCCGAAGGTAAAGGATAGATGGTGGTCGGTTTAATTGAATACTATTGTAATTATGCTTATCATTTTATCATATGTGGAAATCCATCACTTTGTCAGTTTCATTGTGAGATTAACAAAAAGCTTTTTGACAGAAACAAAGCGTTATAGGAAAACTCTGAATGACAAAAAGAGGAAAAGAAAACAAGTAAACAAAGGAAACAAGGAGAACAAGAATAAGTACCAACTTGTAGAAAGAGAGCCAAATATACGACCGAGGAGACAGACGGACAGAACGGCAGACAGAGAATGGATTCGACTTAAGAGCTTGGACAGTACAACGTGTGGCTTGTCATCAGTGGCTTGTCTGTAGCATCCTCCATCCTCCTTCGTAGATGTGTCTTAATTTGTCTCTTATCTCGATCTTGTCTCAACCTATATGTTATTTTTTCTTATGAATGTTACTGTCTTCGCGTTTTTAGTTTTTGTTGTTGTTTTTCTAGATTTATAGATCCTAGTAAAAATAGCAATATGTCCAATTCTACAGAAAATTATATATCATGCCAATGTTGCTCAGCTATCACATTGATTAAATTCTAACATTTTAGTAGTATTTTCATATAATGTTGATATGAACATGGACCGACAATTGCTATCTCTCTGTTAATAAATCGGAAGTGAGCAATTAAATATCTCGCCATATCTATTACCTTTATAAAGAGGGAGTCTCGTGCAAAGCATTCATCACCTGAATGCGCTATGCACGTTTAATCCAGGTTCGGACATGTGCCGACACAAGACCTATCGCAAGGATTACCGCAGTGGACAGTATAAGCCCATTTGAATGTGGGGTTTGACACGTGAAAGGCGCACTCTAATACCAAAGTCGCACTTCCATAGCTGTTGCGCTGCTTTCTTGCAGTCGCCATCCGCGCGTGCACGCGTCATTTTCTCGTAAAAAAGAGCAGCGCTCTTAACTCTATATACAGCTCCCCCTGCATCAAAATATTCATAGGCAATGACCGTATGCGTTATAATACACACAAACCAAATGTCTCCATTGTAGTGTTAAGACCTTCGCGACACGTATTTGAACCAGGACATTGACTGTCATTGATAGTTGTTCAGGTGCAAGACATCAAACAATGAATTCCCTGCACCGATAAGTCGATTAACCGGCATGGGCGAATACCTATATATCTGCTAGAAATTAAACAATCTGAAAATGGCTTGTACACATGTGAGGCATGACGTTCATTGAATGGATAACACGTATATATAATGTAATTTTAACATTGTTTTGGTATTCCAGAGATCATTTGCTTTCTAGAAACGTGCTTTAATATGTTTTGATGTCTATATAATACCTGAAAAGGCAAGAAGAAACTAAGAAATCACCAAGATATTCCAAGAAATCATCCGGCCATTACGAGTTAAGTGTATGAAACATAAGCAGCTAAGACTCTAAACAGGATTTGCAACTGAAATGTAATATTTTCAATTTTACCAGCATGATCATCGTAAGCAATTTAAAGAACTGTAAACTTCAGCATTGCTGTTACTCTAAACGTAATATATGTTACGTCTATGCTATCATCCAAAGACTCCCATCACCCATTTCTGACAAAATGTTGACCATTTTGAAAGACTTCTTGTTAGGAACAACATGATATGATTTCTAATTCAAACCGTTATATTTCCCGACTGAATCGCGCCCTCAAAATCAAACTTTCAAAATGTAACCTATAAGTTTCTAAGTCCGTGTCGTACATGTTTTTCTTTCTTTTTTCAACCTTCAGACACTCTGTGTGCATGGTGTGTTCCCTTGTCAAGATGATACGAAATTCCTACATGGCACAACCACTGTCAATCTCTTTGCACATAAACTCTGTGAAAAAAATGCGCTCTCAACCGGATTCGAACCGACAACCTTCTTCGCGCTAGAAAAAAACACCCTACCCTCTAGACCACGGGGCCGAACGATAGATTACTCTATAAGTCTGAAGTCGCCGGTTCGAATCCGGCCGTGAGCAGGTGTTTTTTCTTCAGCGCTTGTGTGTTCTAGGAAAATTTTGCCCTATATATATGTCGACACGCGACATAACACACGCGCGGATTACTTAACCTAAACCATGTAGACCATACGCAAATTTGAATTGCGGTATTTCGACACGCTTAAAACGAATAAGCTGGTGTCCTAATCGAATTAGCGTAGTTACTTAGTCTTCACTTGCTGCATACGGTACACACACTTTTAAGTGTAACAGTCTCGTGACGCGCAGCCTCCAGCATGCGTTTACCTGCATTCGCGTCTTAAAAACTAGTTCTTACGGTTAGTGTCAACACGCGACACATGCATGCGACTGTCACGCGCACAACGTACGAGTTATTCGCCTGTCCCTACATCCCTTGTCCAATCGTTTGAACATTTGTGAAAATAAACACGTTTGAAGGCTTGCAAAATTGGTTGAATTCCTTTTGGTTTGTAAATCGGGTAAATATTGAACTAATAAAGCATAGTTTGGTTTGTTAAAAAGATTTCTGGTTCTATGGTACTGGACACGGTAGGGTTGCTTAACATAAAGTAATGCTCATAAACTAGCAAAGGTCTAGCATTTAGGGATATACAAACGTCACTTAAGGCTTATGTAATTATTTTGTTCATTTCGATTTCTTTTCATCTGATATCTGTTTCAGATTAAAATACTGGAAAATACATATCAATATTTTCGTTGCCATTTTATGTATTAACATGGAACCGTAACCAAAAAGTTTGCAATAGCGTACAACTGCAAATTTGTTATTGTTCATTATCTTTTTACTGGCATTGGTTTATATCTTTAACAATGAAGACACCGATAGATAGACATTTATTAGAACCAATGTTTTCGGACAAAAAACATCCAAGCTGTCCCGTACTATTGTTTCGACCCATTTTTCAAACATAATTATATTCTGCTGTGCGCTGGATTTGTTGATTCACCAAGTCAGCGTTGTGTCACGTGTATAGAATAATGTACAGATAACTAATAAAATTTGACAGATGGTTATTCTTTGTGCTTATACCTTACTCCTACGACCGTTAATTTCAAATCAGCATTGTAGCACGTGTCTTAAGCTTTAGAAAACTCCCTTTAACGTGTGCCTCAAGTTTCGTGAAGAAGATACCATTACCTTGTAACAAAGGAGCTTTTTTATTTTTCACGTGGGATAAACCATAACGTTGCTCAGATATTCAATTCAATACATTGGGTTTAATTACAATGCATTCTCTACGACACCCCCCAGACACACCCACCAGGCAGCCCTGTAGCTGTAGACCTAAAACCCACGCGTAAAGGAAACATTACTTCTTAAGTGCAAGATCTTAACTGTCTCAAGAAGTTTCCAGTAAAATTAAATGTAAACAGCTATTGAGTATAATTCATTTTTCCCCGATTCAGTAGTGTATACCACAATTGATGAAACCGTTGGGTCATATCTACCTACAATGTTAAACTAGAATTTCGCGGTTCTCGGCTTTCACGCTCACTATATTTGTGGGCCGCTCCATAAAACAACTTAGCATTTTAGTAACACACACACATACATACACACATACATACATATTTCAAATCTTTATTCAATGATAATCATACGTGAGCCACCGAAGCGGCAAACAACATTACATTGAATAATTATGAACAACATGATATTCCATTAAACGGTCGAGCAAGCTGAAAAAAATTAATTTTCTCTGGTGAGTTTGTGTCTGATTTTCCATATTAGATTTGTGCCAATCATTACGCTAACAGAGCAATACTTGGCAACAGCTTTTTTTTTTTTTTTTTTTTTTCCGTACTATTGTTTCGACCCATTTTTCAAACATAATTATATTCTGCTGTGCGCTGGATTTGTTGATTCACCAAGTCAGCGTTGTGTCACGTGTATAGAATAATGTACAGATAACTAATAAAATTTGACAGATGGTTATTCTTTGTGCTTATACCTTACTCCTACGACCGTTAATTTCAAATCAGCATTGTAGCACGTGTCTTAAGCTTTAGAAAACTCCCTTTAACGTGTGCCTCAAGTTTCGTGAAGAAGATACCATTACCTTGTAACAAAGGAGCTTTTTTATTTTTCACGTGGGATAAACCATAACGTTGCTCAGATATTCAATTCAATACATTGGGTTTCATTACAATGCATTTTCAACAGACACACCCACCAGGCAGCCCTGTAGCTGTAGACCTAAATCTTACAAACCCACGCGTAAAGGAAACATTACTTCTTAAGTGCAAGATCTTAACTGTCTCAAGAAGTGTCCAGTAAAATTAAATCTAAACAGTTATTGAGTATAATTCATTTTCCCCCATTCAGTAGTGTATACCACAATTGATGAAACCGTTGGGTCATATCTTCCTAAATTAAAGCATACAATGTTAAACTAGAATTTCGCGGTTCTCGGCTTTCGCGCTCACTATATTTAAGTATAAGAAGTGGGCCGCTCCATAAAACAACTTAACATTTTAGTAACACGCACATATATACCCACATACATAAATACATACATACATACATACATACATACATACATACATACATACATACATACATACATACATACATACATACATACATACACACATACATACATACATACATACATACATACATACACACACACATACATACATACATACACACAGATTTGGCCAAATTATTGTAAATTGAGCAAATTTTCGTGAGGTTCGAGGATTTGGTCCCCCATGAGCACTTGTCGGTACAGATCACTTGGACGACCTAAGATTTTTACACAACCTAGGTCGATTGCCTTGGTACGCCTCTGAAGGCAAAATAAGCGCAAGGTCATAGAGGCCTACATAATTTAAAATAAAATTATCAAAAGTAAGTTTTGCTTTTAAAACAATTACAGAATAATCCACCTGTGTTTTGCGGAAAATGATACCAATATACGTACAAGTGATGTGAAGTCAAAGAAAGAGAAAAAGAATGCAATAAATTGACATGACATTTGAGTTGTTGATAAAAGAAAGAAATTGGTAAAGTATCTCAGATGTCCTTAACTTTATTTGAACTCCTTACTACAGTGAAAAACAACGTGTGTGTTTGCGCATGCGTTTTTAAGCTTTGAAACAAGGATGGGCGAAAAAAATGGTAATCGCTTACATAAACTCAGGCAAGAAGTTTTAAATGCTCTAAACATGTGATGGTGATGTTGAGTCAATATAGCATAACCAGTCGCTGCGCCAACGGTCAAAGCGTGACAAACGTCGTCCGCATGCCATCATGTAATCATGCGAGGAAATTAGCAGAGTGTGGCAGTTGCCTCCATGCATGTTATCTGTAAAGGCATATCTACTCATTGTCTGGGCAATAATGTCGCTACAGATGTGTCAATGACGCATTCCCTCAGATAACCGTGGCCCGTTGCCATATTTTCTTGTTTGACTTCAATCAACCTGCATACACGTGTTTAGCTGATACAACACCAACCGGCAGATGTTAATCAAAATTTTTTAAAAACACAGTTTTATTGTATAGTCCTACCATTTGATGATTGCCATTTTGTTGTGTATGCTAAGTTTGTCCATTGGCAATATTCGAATTTGAACTAGAGCTACTAAACGGGATTCTAGAAACGTCATGGCTATCGTTCAACAGTGGGACACCTTTACGTCAATATCATATTCATATTTATTTTTTATCGCAAACATCAGTATAAAATGTGGTTACAGTAATATCATAAATATAATATAATGCTTATTATAAAAATTACAGTATAATTTAATTGCATAAGTAATTTATAATAGGTGGGTAGCAATTACATCAAGTAATAGCATATAAATGCAGGATGAAGGACGAGAGCAAGCGTGCACGCGCAGTGCCCTCAAATAAGTTTCTTAAACTACCATCCATATACAACACCGAAAATACATATAACAACTTGTTTGAACGAACCAAATAAATAGAAGTATATAGTTCAAACGAGAAATAAGGGTGCAGAAAAGAAGAAAGAGACATATAAGAGACGACTTATAATAGAGGTAGAGACAAGCTAGATAAAAATGATGCAAATTAAATGGCATTAGGGATGAAGCAATGATGATCAAGGAGATGACTGGGGGTCCTAATAACCAAGAGATTTTTTTTCAAAATAGATTTAAAAATAGCAATGAAGAGCGTTTTCAAATCAGTATGGAGCAATTCCAAAGCAGTGGGCCTTGGGTTTTTACGATTATTTTGAGCAAGTTATTAATTGAATGGTCTTCCCTCATACTTTGAGGGGCAGACCCCGCTCCATAAACTGTCATTCTCTTCTTACTTTTTGATAGCTTACATTTGGTCATGTTACACAGTAATTAATTTTGTCGTAACTTCATTGCTATCACCACAAAAATAAGACCCTTGCATTATCTATTTAAGTTTGGCGCAGCAATCGACGCTAATGTAGCTGCAAGCAGCTCGTTAATTACTCACACTTTTAAAATTAGTGGCCTTTTTTGGTAACTACTCCTAATTAACAGCGAATTTTTTCACTCTTACACTCTAATATGTCCTACTTACTCCGAAAAGTTCAACTTTCCCAATCTTTTGGTCAAAATTACTCTTGACAAACTTACAAATGATAGATTTTTATCACTTCATAAATTAATGTTATATAGTATCCTTTTTTGTGATTAAAATATTATTTCCCCTCTGTAACAATACACGTGTAAGTAAGAAAAGATTCCTAGCAGGGAAAGTAGTTATTTCATTATGCAAGAAAAAAATGAATTCCCCCTCTGCTATATTGTGATATTGATAATGTAATACTTAGAGATTTTTTCTAAAACGTTTCTTTAAATAGCTTGGTGTTTTGCAGGTGATTTTCTGAGTATAGTGCAGGAATAAAGGTTGCAACATAGCTAATTTCATATTACAACATCATCATTGAACCTTTCCATTGGATAATGAAGGGTTGAAGTTCCAGATGAGGTCATGAGTGTGAGATCCAATTGGACACTGTAGGAGATGAGATGCAGGGTGGTAGATTCTGTGCCCCGTACCAAGGATTGATATTTTCGATGCAGGGGGCGTAAAGCTATATTTAGTCTGCTATGTCGTCTTTGAAGCCAAGACGTTTGGGGATCAAAATAAGATTCCAATTGAGGTCCTTACATTGGACAGTTCTGACAATGAATATCGTGGAGATAGTTTTACACACCCGGACTGATATACTGCGAAATATTTTGCTTGCAAAGGGATCTACCAAAACATTGTCATCTGAAATTGCTGGAACAACGATATCTTCAGGAACTGCTCCAAAAAATCAACAAGAAAAAATACTGAAGAAGATTCCCTTGGATTTATATTGTGGACCTTTGAATGATGCTGTCATTTGGAGTCTTCAGCTCGAAGACATATACATTGATTGAAAGACACTTATGCGCCTCTAGACACACATTCCAAGGTGGATTGTAAAATCTTAAGAACCAATCTGTGTTATTCTATCTGTTTAAAATTAAAAGAAGTAGCCATAAATAAAGTCAAGAACAACGGTTTGATAATGACCCTGGGCAAGGAGCAGACTTCCACGATATACAGTCTAAAAACATCGACAAAACATTACTTTATACAGAGCTAAAAAAAATGAAGTATTGATTGTGATCCATCATTGTAATTGTTTTAGCTAATCCAATTAATGAATTTTATCAATAAAAAGTAAATTTTGTTGGCACAGAGCCCATTTGATTGTGTTTTAAAGGGGTTTTCTGACCTTAGGATCCACAAGATGCCGTACCAATTATGCTAAGTAGATAGATTTTTTTTTTAATTGAAGGTGGAAAGATCACTCTTTTGGAGTGGAGCTGTAGCAAAACTCTTTTAGAGTGAAATTCCGCTAACGTAAGAAGGACTCATAGGCTATTTAGGCTAGATCATCGGCTACGGATAGGGCAAGTGTGAATGCAGCATGCCGATTATCGCCGACGTTCCCACATCTCATACGTCCATTGACCACTGTTGACTTTGACGAGCCGAACAAATACTTTAATGGTCAAAAGCATAGGTGTACAGGCTGTCCCAAAAAAATGATTAACACTCGGAACTACGACCACTTTTGATTAAAAAAGAAACGGACGATGGGTCTTTGTTTGGTATGTCATAAAGTTAACTAAATAAGCTTTATTTGCCGTTTATTTCATTTAAATTCGATATGTAGAACAAAAGATATGCTTCGTCAAAAGGAGCGTACAAATCCGGATTGGTCCGATTTGCGTTGGTTACATTTGTCAGATTGTTGTGAAACATGATTTTGTAAATACTCAATTATTGGGTTATTGATTGTGTTATTGATTGGTAACTGCAACCTATTGAGATATTGGCAATCCATTTGAACTCCATTATTGTTATAAAGTTGATTATTGTCTTTCTGTATCAGCAATATTCGTAGTTCAAATTTTAATCAGTCAGTTCACGGATATTAGGCAGAGGTAGGCCCTACAAATCGCTCAAAATTAACCAGAATGTAACCCAAGCCAAAATGAAACAAACAAACCAGACACTTCTTTATTGGCTTCCCAAGAACATCTATGATTCTATAGAGAATAAAACAACAAAAACACGAAAGTAAATAAAAAAGAAGAGAAACCTTCTGATAATAAGCCTACATGGACTAATTAAGCAGGCAGAATTTGAAATAAAGACAACAGGCGGCCATTACAGATCCACGAACCAGAAAAGCAAGAAACTCAAGCCACATTTCTCTTTTTAGAAGAAGCAGTTGTGGCAGATCCAACGATGAACGTTGGGTAAAACACGTGGCAGGATTCAAGGTTTTTTTTATTAAATAGACAAACACTGAACAAAATCTATCTGTGTTCTTTTTAAGATGGAAAAAAGATGTTAAAGCAAGTGTATTCAGTGCATATGATTTCAAGTGTTCTAAGGAGAAATCGGACAAAGTTGACTTTGCCCTCTCATTTGTATTTTTTGTCATGATTATGCATGATGGTGTGTTTGGTTTCTTTTGTTTACGTATCGGATTGGAATGAAATAATGGAATATTAAAGCTTATTTATGGCTTTAAAGGGATACCAAACAAAAGACCCATGCGTATTTCTTTTTATCAAAATGCGTCGTTCCGAGTGTTAACTTTTTTTGGGACGCCTGTTAGGAGAGGTAACAGACGGGAATATAGCGCATGCCCACGAATTGCCGTGATTGTGAGAGTGTTTCCGTCTTATAAAAATCCCTATTCACCAAGTGCTAATTGGTGGAGGTAAGCTTGTTACCCAAATTGCGATAGTATAATCACTATCGATGCGGCAATAGTCTTATGGAAAAGATGTTATGAAATTCATAAAACGTTATTATGAGAGAAGAAATATGATTTGACAAAATTCAAAAATAATTGCATTGTGATTTTTGCACAGTGCGAATGTTGATGAGCGTCCGTGGTGTGCTTAGAAAGCTGGTCTCGTCTCAGATTTTATGGGGGGGTGCATCTTTTCGTCAGAAACATAACTGCATTGGGATTCATGACATATCAGATTTATTGTTAAAATGTGTGTTGTAATAACGTTTATGAATTAGGCTTTATTTAAATAGTTTCTCGGAAACGGCCTCTAGACTTCGTACATATACTCATTGAAATATTCTTAGTATATGGTATGTTGATATAGTGGTATCCATCTAAAAACAATTGAGCCAAGTACTTCGCATTTCTCATTCAATGGCAAACTTCTGATTAAATTGATACATAAGGATTGTTTTTGACAAACATTCCAGAATGCCTCTTTAGACGGCAAATTATTGAAAAAATCAATGTACTCATGTTGCAGAAAGACTTGCGGTCACCATGGAGTTATTATTAACTATAAGTAACTCATGCTGTACACCACATACCGCGGGAGCCAGGCCGCCCCCCCCCCCATGCGTATAACAATCGACACTTTTTAGCAGAAGACTGAATGTGTACTTTACGTGAACACCGTATAATGTCCAGGCTGGGAAGTTCTAATTACTGTACTGACCCTAGGATAGTCCCACCTGTTTTTAACCTGCAATAGCTGAATTTAGGGGGTGGGAGTATAATGGGATCTCCATCCTAACTAAAACAC
>JAMKCH010012438.1:0-42521 GCA_023653785.1 Ophioderma brevispina | reverse complement strand
CCATTCCAATTTTCACATGGCCGGGGCAACTGATAACACAAAAACGAGCAAAGGTCAGTGACGTCATGGTTGGGCGTATCGCTGCTAGCATGGGACCTGCTGCTAGGCATGGGGCATCAAAGTTTAATGTGGCATTAGGTGTGTCTCTGGCTTTTGAGGACACAAAAAAAATGCACTAGTTGGATCAATTTCGTAATGTATATAATGGATGAAAAAGAATGTAGACGTTTTTTATTATTTTTGACCCCCATTCAAAGAAAACAAAAATTTTTTTATTTGTTGATTTTTTTTCTATACAGAGGACAAATGGGTTCTACTTCTCAACCTTTTTAGCTGCTAGTGTATCCCCTTAAGTTTTTATTCAATTTAATTTCTTCAATTCACAGGCATAAAATGGGATCCCCTCCATAACATCCCCACACTAGCACGTGACCTAGAAGAAAAACACTAGAACATTGAGAAACGAAAACATTGACACACCAGCTCAGGAGATGGAAGAGACAGAACAGATGCAACTACAAACGATCTAGGGCCTTCTAGAGCTCAGAGTCCAATTACAAAGTAAGCCGGAGCTGAAATTATGGACATCATACCAAATGGGAGAAAGTGTCACCAAGAAGTAAGCATTCAGGTTTGTAAATCAACTCAAGCCAAACGCGCAGAGCAACGCATCAGGACCAGAACACCCAATAGTCCCAGCAGGAAAAAACCTCAAATTGACAATCCAGATCAAGAAGAAGGGGCCGAGGTGAAAGCTCATATGATGATGAAGGTTCCTGCCACACCAAGCGCCAAGAAACGTGCCGCTGCGTCGATCAAAGACGTAACCAGCCCATCAACATCAAGACCGCAAAATGCAGCGCAGAGGCCAAAGAAAAAAAAGATTGGTACATACCACCAAAGAAACTTGCGGTGTTTGTGGGATTCGCTACCAAGTCACAGCAGTATTTTAGACTCCTGACCAGAGTGGATTAAGGTAACAAACCACGTAACAAACAATGTTGTGACTAGGTACTCCAGAGTGTGGAAATTAATAACCGCTAGCACAAAGGCAGGAGGATAGTGCCTTAAAAAATGGGCTAATAGTAATTTTTTTCAATTCTTCTGCCCCAGGCACATGCCGCTGATGTACTTGCTGTTTAGTATTTGCCAAAGGGAAAAAAGTGTGTCTAATAACAATTATAATAAGAAAAAGAAAAAAAAGATTTTGGGCAATTTTGCGACCAAGTGGTCGAATTTGTAAGTGATTTCAGGAAGTTTTTTTTTAAAGCAGTTGCTGTTTTAAGACAAACCTTTTCCCTAACATGTATGGAAATGCGAGTAAAAGGGGTGGTTACATTTGTGACCCCACTTTGTTGCACCACTTTTATGCACCCAGTTTTGCAGAATTCATCAGCCTTTACGAATATAAGGCAAAGTATCACATGCCCTTTATTCAGTCACAAGCTTCTGATTCTGAGCAAAATGGGTGCAGAAGAAAAGGTGGGTTGAGACAAAGTGGGGGCTCACAAAATGTACCAACCCAGTTAAAATATGGAAAATGAAGTTGAATTTTGAAAATTTACAGAATTCAAAAAAGCTAATGACAGTGACTGGAACTACACAATTGAATTTTGCAGTTTTGTGAATGAATGAAAATTAATTGGGAATGTGAAATTGTTAGTAAATCTATGGAGACAAAATGAAGTTGAATTTGTGATTTTATCAGAATTTAGGAAGTTAAGTGATACGGACTGTTTGAACTCCCAAGTTAATTTGACTTTTGTAATTGAATATGAAAATGAATTGGAATGTTGAAGTTTGTTAGTAAAAGTGGTAACATTGTCTCTTAAAAAAAAATCACTATGTTAGAGTTAATAGAGTACACTAAAGGTTGGTCATTACTTGCACTGCACTGCATTCCTGCACTACATACTATTACGAATGAAGTGTTCTTAGACGTGTTGGTAGAATACATGAATAAAAGATTAATACTGGTCATCAACACTCACGTTTCCTGATTCCGAAATATTTCAGAGAAACCTTCTCCGTCTAAGCGGAGGAGCTGAATGTTGACTGAGACTTTCTCCTATACTTTTATGAATTTCATTCTGGAAACCACCTAGGTCAACTTCAAGGACGACACTAACGTCTGGAGTTAGGAGAAAGTCATCAGTCAAACATTCAGTTCCATCCGTAAGACGGAGAAAGTTTCTCTGAATTTCGGGATCTATAAAACGTGATGTTGAGACCAGTATTAATCTTTTTATGCCATACATATCTAGTTAAAACTGCAAATTACTGCATGCATTATCGCAATAAAGAAAAATATTTTCAACTTGGAAAATGTGTTAATTTGCAACAGAAATGATTGAGAGGCAAAAGCAACACATGCAAAGCATCATGGTATGACAAACCATGGACGAATCTTTTGTCTTACACTTTTTGAAATTTCCAGATAGGTGAGTTACAAAAATAAGAAAGCGGTTAAATTTTGTATTTTTATATTTGCGGAACTTATAAAATGAATTTTGACGTTTCATGATAAGAAATTTGAATATGAATGTTGTTCGCTAAAGGGGACTATGTTAGAATATTTGTATTGAATTTGATAAATAACTTGGATTCGAAGAATATTGGAATTTTTAACATTTGCAAGTGTTGTAATATGAATGAACGAATTTGAAAGTTCACTCTGATGAAAGTTGATGATGAGTTCTCTTAAATGAAAAGATTTAAAACAAAATTAGAAAAGTCGTTCCTGGAAAGTCCAATTCATTATTTCCCCTGCCATATAGATCTTCATCAAGAGTTAGATTAACTAGAAGCTGCCTCGTAATTACTTAAAAGGGTTTAGAAACAGAACTCGCACATAATTTGAGTTGTAATTAAACAGTGTTTTCTTAAACCAATGTACCGTATGTTCTCGGTCTGCAAGTTCCAATCTCCTCTCTATCTTCTTAGGTTCCTTGGACCCTCCCAGTGTCTTGCATGTCCGAGTTCCACAGACGTGCATACATTAAACGTTACACACCGACCTTCAATTTGCAAATGCCTTATATTATATTATTATCAAGTATCAAGTAGTATACTTACAAAGCTGGAAAAAATAAAGATTATGCATGTTGTGAACATGTTGCATTTTATTAATAAAGAGGCGGCATCTTCAGTGATGATGGGTGATCCCTTGCATGTCAACCCTAAAACTCATGCTGACGTTGAGGAAGTTTTGATCATGTCAAGAATGAAACTCGAGTTGGTGAAAGTCGAGAATGGGTAATTGTGTATGCAGATGCGTCTCATACCTTTTAGGCCACCATCTGCAGGAGAACATCTAATATGCTTCATTATGTCATCGCAAGTCCATCGGTCCTGACACGTGCCACCGTCATCAAGAGAGCATCACAATCACCACGCGACATTTGTCAAAAAAGATATCGGTGATATATTATTTAGGCAAGGATCTGGCCATTTGAGTGAAAACATGGCTAGGCATTGTTAAAATTCTTAGAGAACCACTACTTTCCAGTATCATGAAACTTCTAGGCTTCAGAAACAGCGGGTGCTAGATGTTGTCAGGAATGGAAATGATCATCATAGGTCGCGACAATTACTGGAGTCCTTATTAGAAGCTTAGGCCTGCCGAACTACTGTTCCATTTATACACCAGGAAGTGAGCAACCAACGAAAGCCAACTGCAAAGGCATACATGGAATGGGTAAATAATCATGCGAATGACCCAACATGATCATTCCATTTGTATACGGAGGCTATTCGTAAACAATCACAAAGAACGATGGCCCCGCCCGCCATGGCTGCGATCGGCTCCGTTTCTCTATGTGTACTCATCACCCAATACCAAAGACTTGCATGCTCGAGAAATGTAGACGTGGTGCTTGCAATGCCCTCCACGGTTGTCAGCCTACATTTTCACCACTAGTCCTTTAGCAAATCAGGCAATGCAACACTGGACAAGGGCCTGATTTTGTCCACGAAGATATGAGCGGTTTATCAAATCTTTCTTGCCACCTGGTAGAATTCCAGCTGTTACATGGAAACGCGGTTGCCTTAAAGAGAGACCTCTCATCAAAAGTCAGGAATAAATAATGAGAAACAGAAAAGGAAAACGTCCCCAGAGGATTTGATCATTTAATAACCATTATGAGAATAGTAATTTTGTGAAAACAATCTTCTGACAAGGCCAGTTGTGACAGATGACACAAGGTTGGAGCAGTCCAATTCTGCAATTTGGGAGTCAAATTATGATTCTATCTGCGAACGGCTCGCTGAAACTGAGCTAATATAACCCATACTCGTCTCAGCTGAAATGGAAGTTTGGTTGAATCAAGTTAGATCATCTCTATATCACTGCTGAGGATCGTGCCTTCAAAGGAACTTATAGAAAATAAAACCAAAATGAGATTAATCAGAAATACCAAATTTCCTGGAGGGTGTTTTCCAGAAGACCATGAAGAACAAATAAAAACCTAAGAGAAGTCTCTGCAACATAAAAAACAATGTCACGCATTGTCCACCAAGAAAGCCATGTAGAACTTTAATTATTATGATGTACAGGATGCGGTGGATCAGCTTTTTTTGCAGAGTCGGCGCATGGACATCAGTCAAGTGGCTGAGGGAGATATTAAGTACATGACTAAGGTTTATGTTTTGCTTTAAGTTTACACATCTCTCAGTGTCATCCCAGAAATGTTTTTCCGGGGTGGGGGGGGAATTTAGGGGAAAATTCTTGGGAAACATGGTTTCTAAGGTGAAAAATTATGAGTCTACTTTTTCGGGGGGATGGGGGTCCTGGCACACCGCTTCCCCCAACTGTTGAAAGTCATTTTATTTAACTAGGTCAGGTTTTGCATGAAATATGTGGAAAATGACAATTAACCTCATTCATAAAAAATGGAAATGAATAATAATAATTTTAAAAAAAGTACAAAATTTTTCTTTTTTTATTTAATAATTACTAGTACTTAATTTTTTATGTGGTTTTAAATTACGCTCATATCGATGTTATAATACGCTGTTATCATCAGCCAATCCAGAAAAACATGCTGGTTACACTTTGCATCTCTACCCCCAAAATTGCCTGGTTGTTGCAGAAAATACCTTTTTAAAAAGATTTTTTTTTAGTTTCTTTGTTGACCTGGAATGCTCGTGCTAGGTTGGCATACCACCAACTGTCCATTTATTCCGAAACAAGCAGTCCCCGGATGAGTGTCAAGTTTGAGCATGGCCGGTGAGGTTCGACTTTGAACGCATTGTACCGATCTGGATAAAATGACGATGGTCACAGAATGATGAACTTGAGGAGGTCCTTCTCTGAAAATTCCCATGGATGGTTCTTTTTTAAAGTTACCTGCTGAGATGTTAGATGTTTCTGTGAGGTAACTAATTCAAATGAAAAAAAGTATGGACTGTCAAGAGCCTTTGTGGTCCACACTGATTTATTACCCAAAACCGGAATATACCTGAAACACTGCAATACAGGACGTCGCCCGATTACCTCGACCCTGACTGCATTAACCTGTGAAATCTTTGTGGATCCTTTTTCAACAGGAAAGTTATCATACCTGTAAACAGTGTGTGTCTTAGTACAAGTAAGTGTCTTTACCTTTAGCAAACATTGGTAAAATGTCAGGACTTCCCCAGGCCATGTATAGTGGCTTTCATTGAAGACAGAATCAAACTCCACTGGGTTCTCCTTCCATCCTAGAGTAAGAACAGATTTTATAATCACAATAAAATTTATGAACCAATCCCATTCACATTTAGATTCTTCTTTAAATTCTTACTTTTCACAGAGAGGCTGTCACACACGAACATTGGGAACACCCTAGAAATAACTAGGAGATAATTTATGCACTTGACCAGATTTAACCAGCAACCTTCATGTTACTAGCACAGAGGCTGGATCGTAGAAAATAATTTAGCTTCAATTTACACATGGTCTGATGGTGTTCAAGGCTTCCTCTGGAAAACACCTGAATGGTATATTTTATTACATCAAGTCACATTGTTTTGAAATATGCTACTGCAGCCAGACTGGATTGGAACTGACAACCTTTGTGTTTGCATATGTCCCAACATTTTTTAAAGTGCCTCAAGTTATGGCCTTCAAATAGCCATTTGCCCGTTTGTTCCTCCAACTCTGACTTGTCCCCATATGGACTGTACCAGTCAAAAGGCCATCCTACCATCAACAATTTCAAATAAGCCTGGCACTCATAGGAGTTAAATTTGTCAGCCTTATTCGAGACATCCATGGCAACTTAATTGAATCACTCATATAATCTGATACAATTTCATTTTGCTGACCCGGGGACTGTGAGACATTGGGTTGAAATTTGCCAAATCCTCCTCATCTGATCCAGGTCCCCTCTTCCAGCAAAGATGAAGTTGTCCATCTGAGATATGACACCACTATAAGTTTATTTCAAAAATATATATTGAATATTTATTCATCTTTTCAACTCTTGAAAAAAAAAAAGATTATAAAAAATAAGTAAATGCTGTTACCAACTGCTTCTCCACAAAAATAGCATGTGTAGGGTAAATCTGTATACTAGAGTGTGGGCCTGACGTTTCGATCCTAGCAGATTTTCATCAAAGGCTAAACCGCATTACAAAAAAAAAAATGTGCGCTTGGCCGGACATATGTATATGTATATACCGTGCTGATGCTATCCGCTAGGAAAGCGATGGACACCTTTCAGGCCTAACCTCATAGATTTAATATCTATCGCTCCTCTACCACCGAGGGCTTGTTTTAGCTCAATTGTCAGGGCCCCTTCACTAGTAATACAGAGGTTGCTGGTTCGGTCTGGCCAAGCGCACATGGTTTTTATTTCAACAGTTGTGTGCGCTGGCCATCTCCAGAAAGATTAATAAATATTCATCCCTGTCTGCCTGGAGACCTAAGTACTAAAAATTTCAAAATATATATTTTAGTCAAATCAAAACGCAACATACTTCAAAAAAATTTGTTTTGGCTATAACATCGACCTCTCATGTTTGGCCCTGCAAGCAAATTTTGGCTTTTCCCAAAAAAAATGTTTAGGTAGCCCATTTAACTTGTCCCCATATAGACCTTTAACCTGACGTTATCAATTAATTTTAAACGTATCCCAATGATCAATTTGTCACTCTTATCAATATGGACTAATTTTTGACATTCATAAGTGATCACAAGTAAAGATTCGGCTATGATGCATAGATTTGCCATTCAATCTAATAAAAAATGATATCAAAGGAAAAAAGCTTATTTTTTGCTTATGGGGACTGCCATGCCATCAGTCTCTGAAATCCCTGTGACACCTACCTTTAGCCACAGCACTGACATCTTCATAGAAACCAGCTATAAGAGCCACATGGCCCAGGCCTGGATTCAGATGGTACTCTAGTGTGGGACACTCCCCAGCTTCCATGATTCTCTATCACATTTCTACAAAAAAATGTGAAAGGCTGACTCAGAGATTTGCCGATGAGGTGCACTCAATTTTCAAACAAATTGTGTGGTTTTTTTTTTTTTTAATTTTTTAGGTTTTTTCTTTTTTTAAATGTTTAAATTAAGACGCCCTCTGTTGTTTTCTGGCAGGCAAAACATTACAGTAGTTTCTATGACAGACCAAATAAAATCTGGTTATAAATTACTTGCAGAACCTTTCCTGATCTAAATTGGTCACCAAATGCAGCTGGTAGTATTAGCTTATTATGCTTGATAAGAAAGTTGGTATTATTTAATTCGAACAAAAGTTACAGCAAAAAACGGAATTTCCCCATGCAAAGTATAGTTGCTTTTGCCTGCCAGTTTTCTCTCTTATGCCAACAGGGGGCGCCATAAACATAAACAATGTCACATCATCTATACACAATGCTACCATTGTGTGAAATAACTAAGCTCAAATTTAAGTCCCCCCCCCATCACTTCGTATAGAAAAATCACAACTTTGTTATGTAATTCTAGATCCGGAATTTTTGTTATACACGGTATCCTACTCTGTTTTGGTATTGATCATACTGGCAGAAAGTTTACGCATGAAAATGGAAAATCCGATTCATCTGCATTTAAGCATTTTGGTGACTATCTTATTCTAGATGACTATTTTAATTACTACAGAAAAAAGTATATTTGAAATCTCTGAGTCAGCCTTTAAATGCAATCTTATGAGTCAACATAGCACTATTTTTTTCTTGTGGTATGTGAAAGCATACCTTTATAGAAATCCACAACTTTAAATTTTATTCAGTTGGATTCAGCATATCAATATGCATTTATATTACACTGCTCCATACACCAAGTAAGCCAGGCGAATTAATTTTACGACACGGGTGCACGACTCCCAACTCACCTATTAATGGATATGGGTGTTAAGCTGGCGCTTTCAAACCCAGAAGCATTCAGTGACAGGGAAAGACATGAACAAAATTTCGGTCTTGTGCGGTGAGAGACAGACAAATTGCCCATAAATAAAGGTTACTAGGGTGACCATTGGCTAAATTTTCAAAAGAATGGGGTCTTTGGTGAAATTTATGAAATTTTCATAAGAGTAGGTGTCTTTGCGGTGCCAGTGGTAAAATTTCAAAAAAATATGGAGTCCTTTGGGTGACAATGATGCTTGAAAATGGTGGTCTTAACAGCCTTACATGCTACGTAAGATGAGAGTGCCCCTCTTTAACAAAGAAAGTTAATGCTAGCTCATGCATAATATACAAGTGCGGTGCATTCGCTGAAAAGTAAACAAAACTGCGAATAATATGCAGAAGTTCAATGTAAGTATGAATTCTCTGGACAAATTTTGTGTATATTGTGCTGCTTTTCAATTTTCACGCATAAAATTGGTAAAATTCAAATGTGTATGTATAGATTAAGCTTTCCTAACAATGACAGTTGTCATGGTCATATAATACTACCTGGCGACTAGATGAGAAATTTCTTGTCGCAAATGGCAAGTGCAGTAGAAGTATTGATCGCCCAATGGTCAAATTTTGCGACCCAATTTAGTTGTCTATTATACAGCCTGTCTCAAACCACTAATCTTGCCAGTCGCCACCTTTCCTGATCATTAGCAACACGTAGTAGCGATAAGCTTTCATACGGTGGCAAGCCATATCCTCATATACTTACAATTATAAAACATATTTGCTACTTTTTTTTTTGCATATATTATGCAAATTAACTTTCAAACTGAATGCCAACCATTTGTTGTCTATCCTCTTCCAGGGTAAAGTGCAGCTTCTTGTGTCAGAAGATAAACGCACTGCGGATGCGCACAGGCGTGCGAACCAGCCGGCGCAAACCTAATTTATGTATGAGGGCAATAAGTATATACAGGTGCAAGGAAGTAAAAACAATGTTCCATGGAAACAGACTAACTGGTGGACCCCCTCAACGCAGACCTGAAGGCGTCAAGAGATGGCTGGTAAGCGGGGTCAATTTGAGGCTATTCCACTCCCTAGATGTCCTGGGAAAGAAGGATGAAGCATAAACCAGGTTGCTGCAGTATGGGATCATGAAACGGGATCATGCCTCTCGTAGTTGACGTAGATTCTGTGAGGTGCTCACGCCAATCGATGTCAACAAGGTTGAAGCGGATACGGTACATCATGGTAAGCCGATTGTTTAGGCGTCTACTTTCCAAAGTGGTCCAGTTCAGGTCATGTAGCATGGATTTGGTGCATCTGTGCGTTACAGTCATAATTGCCATTCAACATAACGACGGCCTACTCGTCTCGGAACCCCTCAAGCTTGTCGGATGTTACGCTTGGTATGGGGATCCCATGATGATGACGCATATTCCACAATTGGTCTCACATAGGTGGTGAAAGTGGACTTTTTGATGTTACGGTTGCAACGACTGAAGTTGCGGCGTAGAAAGGCATTGGTAGAATTGGGTTTCTTCACTGTCGCATCCACATGGGTGTTGAAGGATAACTTTGAGTCGATGTGCCACTCCCAGGTACTTGGCTGAGTTTACCTCGTCTAAGGTGTGACCATGGATGTTGTATGGTACCAACAGGGTTACGCTGGTGCGTAATGTGAATGACTTGGCATTTGGTAAGGATGGAATTCCATACCACCATTTCTCCCATTCCTGAAGTGAAATCAAGTCCTTCTGTGGGCTTGAAACAATCCTGGGCGATGCTGTGCTATGCTGTAAAGGACGGCAGTCATCTGTGAAGAGACGTGGAGTCGAATAGAACTAGAGCACTGTCAGGGTTAGATCATTATGAGATCAAGAAGAGTGGGCCAAGCACACTGCCCTGGGGAACACCTGATGTCAACTTTAGCTTCAGAGGGCTCATCTGGCCATCAATTCACTACTTGCTGTGTGCGATCTGAAGGAAGCTCTTTACCCATTACAGAGTGCAGCACCGGATACCGTAAAACTCAGCTTAAAAACGTAATAACCTTTGGTTGTGTGTGATAATTATCGAAGGCCTTGGCGAAGTCCAATAAGATGAGATCTATTTGTTTCTTCTGCTCAAGTCCTCTAGCCAGATCGTTGAGGGTAAGGAGCAATTGCGTGTCGCAAGATCGGCGTTTGTTCGAAGCCATGTTGAGCATCGTAAGTATCTTCATATCAGTGAGAGTTTGATTATGGAACAGTAAGTAGTATGTGCTCACCAATAACTTGCCAAAGAACTGCTGATGAGTGACGATTGGCTAAGTTGGCATCCCCCCCCCCCAGCCAAGCACCCCCACAAACCCCCACCCCCCTCCACCCCCCCCCACCCCCCCCCACCACCCCCCCACACCCAAACCCCCCCCCCCCCCCCCAACACCCCAGAAAAAATCAAGACCTCACATGGGGGGCTGCTGGGGGAGGGGATTAGCTATTTAATTTAAATATTTTTGTCTTAAATCTAATAAGGTCAGGATCCGCTTTCATCCAATCATCCGCCCCAGTTTTGTCACTATACCAATCAAAATCAGATATCAGAAGTGTACACTCACACGCAAATCTCACTTGAATACATACTCAAAAAAAGCCAAACATACAAGAAAATAATTGCATTACCTATCCCTGAACTTTGCTAAGGCAAGACACACAAGGAAAAGCCGATTTATAGTGGCTGTCATAGTTGTCCAGAGATAGTTACCATGCGCCGAGCATGACATGCATCAATACAGAATTGAATGCCATTGGTTTTTTGAGGGTCGGCCCTTATTCAGTTATTGGTGAATCGCACGTAATGAACTACCCATAAGCTGCAGGCATTACGCTGGGGCCTTCTGGGGTGGGGGTGTGGGGGTGTGGTCGCACCACCCCCAAATTCCAAAAAACGGCAAAGTTCCACTTTTTGCTGATAACTTTGATACAAGTCCAAATTTAGAAGAAATTTTGGCAAGAAATTCCACTTTTCTGGTGGATTAGATGTATTAAAAGTCCAAAGGACATTTTTAAGGAGGGTTAGGTCCACTTTTAACAAAAAGGGTCCCTTTTAACAAAAAAGGTCCACTTTTGTCAAATCCCCACCCCCCTGTGACAGACCCTCCTGAATATATATTATTTTTCTGTATTAATACTTAATTAATCATGTTAAATTTAATCTATAAAATTATGAGTTAGACTGGAAAATATAAACTGGCATGTTTTTAGTGCAATAAGCATGACTCATCTGATTGACCTAGTTCTAAATGGACTAGATGGTGAGAACTTCCTGAGACAAACATGTCAGAAGATGTTCGCATTCAGAGGACAATCGGAGCACAGTGTCTTATCATTGTCATTCTAAGAACTGTACAGAGGTTCTTGGTTTACCTATCGGAAGCAAGATTGCCCACCTGTTGATGAACAATTGAACATTTGCATAAATGCTAGGTCAACAACATAGTAGGTGTGCAGGATGTGGAAGATTGCGGACTTCCTTTAACCCTCGTCCAACCATGGGGGGGGGGTGGTACCCGCCCCACTGATGATCCCCTGTCGCACAAAAACGCAAACCGAAACGACTAAGCTTTTATGTAATTGAAGTCATCCTTTTCGGTCATTTTTAGCACAAACAAAATCGGAGGTAACCACCTTCAAGGGGGTTCAGGACGTCCCGTCAAAGTTCGGAAGGTCGGGGGGGGGGTGGTATGCCACCTCCTCTACTTTACGTGTAATGCCACAAAAATGGTACTTTACATAAGTATGATTCTACTGTAAGCAACTATTTTGTATTTTTTTCTTATTATCTTAAGAATAACATGTGTATGCTTACTTTGGCACCCACTTGCCAATAATACCAATTTTGCTTGCATGAATTGCAAAAACGTTCGAAAAACCCCGAATTTTGGCGATTTGCTTACACATTGCGTAAAATAAGCTCTTCATTATGCGTCACTATGACTTCATATTGTTAAAACTTGATATGTTTGTACTTGATTTGAAGAAAGCCTGGACATATGGTAGCTACCCTGATACCAGACGATGATGTGTGTCACTTAATTACGAGAAATCAGGGGGGTGGTACCACCCCTGGTCGTGTAACGTAGTACAACAACCCTTGGTTGGACGGGGTTAAGGGACATGTTTTCTCAGCAAACTGAAAAGATTGTGAATTTTCGACTTGTCTTCTCTTGTTTTGTGTTGCATCATGGGAAATTTTGCTTGTGGACAAATTCTCTCAAGTTATTTTGCTTGCCAGTTGACAAGAGTTTTCATCGAGTGTAGACCTTTCAAACAGAAGGTGGAGAAACGATCTTATTTGATTTATAAAATCTTATGTTCTTTATTATATTCTGAAAAGTTGTCAGAATCGTCAGAGCTGCATAACATTTGGTGCCTTGAAAAACAAGGTTAACATAAAATTCCATCAGGACCATTGCTTCGTTACCAGTGACGTTCACCTTTAACGGCACTGAGTCCCTGTATTGACATTATATACCGCGTTTGCAGTTTATACTTAAATTTCTCCAAGTCTACAATTAATCGGCTGTCCTAGCGAAACAAGGACTTTTGCGATTTGCGAAAAATTGTGTCGCCAATGTTTATATGTGGACCTGATTCCACAAGAGACTGGTGCGCACCCACAGTGAACTTGAACTTTAGTTTTATGATCTATGTGTGTTGTATTGTAAATAGGTAAGAAATTATCATTTTGTGCATTTGATAATATTGTGTACATTCATGATATTGATAGATCAGATTTCATTATTGTATTAAAAATAATTGTTTGAAATTACATCTTGGTCAAGTCAGTCTTCTTACAAATAGTCATCGTGACCACTTTTTTGTTTATGAACACCACAGGGAGGTTACGTTTACTGACCTTGATACCTCTCGTAACACCCAATTAAATCCTGCATCCTGCCCTGCATAAGCTCCGTTCCTTCACAGAGATATTACCGGGTGTGGTTGCGTTGCTCACCTCTGAAAAATCCTCACAGCAAGATATTTTTTTTTCATGACAACTGAGGCACCTGTCCAATGTGATCATAATTCACTCACCCTCAGATCAGGGTCTCTCATGCCCTTCCTCATCTACCTCAAGAACTTGTCGGCTCTGAGTCCATCTGCAACAAAGCACGCATCTCTTAGCCTGGAGGAGGAAGGCTGGTGGCATGTGGAGTCATGCCATGAACCGTGGTGATGTAAAATAGTGTCAAGATTGGAAGCAAAGAATTATGGATAGGACAAGAAGAACCATGCAGTAAGCCATACGTTCTGGTGGGGGGGGGGGGGGATTTGCTATTTGATCTGGAACAATAAAATAAAAACAAATATGCAAAGAAACCAATTAACAATTTTGAACAGTTCTTTCTCCGAATTCTTCTACAGATAAAATTTTGGTTAACTTCTTTTTTATGACACCACACTTACTGAAAAAGATTGTCATGCTCTAGCTTTTTCAATTATCATTCATATAAAATGTTTGCCAATTCAAATGAATTCTGTTATTTTTCCAATGAAACACAAAAAAACATCATAAGTGTAATTGACCATGCGCAGCTAAGTTATACTACTATTAATTTTCCACTCATCTTTTTATGTACACAAATTTTACCGTTTTGCTCTGTAAGTTGATGTCTGAATGAAAATGTTTTCAACTGAATTAAAAAGGTAGGCCTTCATCAGAATTTTTGCACGAGTTATATTGCAACCTATACATGAACATACGGTCAATTAACTAAACAGAAAACATTAACCAAGATGCACAGCGGTACTTTATACCATACTGCTACTCAGTAGACATGGCATTGTTGCAGGGCATTGTGTATCAGTTATTTATTGGTGTGATTTGGAAAACGGATGAGGTTTAGATCACGTTTGCCAAAGTTCATTGAGCCTTGAAAACACCTTCATAATCTGCTGATTGGAGTCGGCCTAATTACTGAGGCTTCCCATTTGTGGCTGGATCTAACAATAATTTTGGTAAAAAACCAAAGTTTGGTTTAAAAAAATACAACAACATCAACACATCAGTGGTATTGGCATTAATATTTTTTGAATATTAATTGAATAAATAGCCGGGAAAATAGCCCAATTAAAATAATAGGCCACTAAACACGGTTTCGTTTTAAATCATATGGGAACATGGCTGTCAAAGATAGAGGTGTTGTGACTACTGGATGTGATGTTCAAAGCCCAGATCCATGATATGGACAGAGCTGAATCAATGGGCGGCACCAGGGGTAAATCATAGGAGGCGAAACATCAGTGGGAGGAACAAAACAGTACAAATGACTCATTTGGGTTAAAACCGCCCTAAGTTTGGGCAATTTATGGCATAAACCCCCCTGTGTTTTTTTCCTAAATTTTTTAAACTCTCAGGGGGGCGGGCCACCCCCCTGGGCGCCGCCCTGACTGAATCTATTATTTAATTAAATAATTTGTGAATTTTACTTTTCCAAGGTAGACTACCTTGCAGAGTTACCCAATAGATCAATATGTCTTGTTACAACGTAGGTATTGTGAGTTATTCAGAGCTTGACCAAGCAACCCAGTTGGGTTTTTCAATTGAAGGATTGCATTGAATTCATTGAACACCTGTTAATCCATAATCCCTTTTCGGGTGTTTTGTGCTGGGTACCTTCACTTCTTCCCGACTCAAGCGCACACCGGGTTGGAACCCTGTTGGCAATGTAAAAATCCTGTAGTGCTATACATTGCCAGCGCATCAGAGCACATGGAACTAAGGTGGTTTAGTTGGGTGTGGGGCACAAGGACATAGCCATGACACAACACCAGGCCTGCAGATGCCACCTTAGTGCTGAAGCAAGTATTATAGATCCTATCCACCATTACCGTTAATTGTTGAAGTTGGAGCTTTTCTTTGAGGCCTGAAGACCAAGACATGTCAAGGACAGTACAACAGTATTTTTTTACAAATAAGTTTGGAATAGCTACTCTTCATTTGGGACTCAATGTGGACAATTTTTTCATCGAGGGTTAACGTCTACCTCATCTACTTATCATTTTCTCCACTTTTTTGACTGTTGGACTTGCCTGTTTGCAGGATACCGGTATCTCGTAAGTTTAATGGCGCGATGGCGCACCATGCCATTTTGGGCTTTAGCTTAATTTTTTCAATCTATGACTAAAAGGTAATGCTTTTTAAATTACTTTTTCTAGACAGGAAGGGGGATGGTTGTTATGCAATCTTGTGTTTGCAATTTAATATGCTCTAGATGACATCACACACACACAATGTTGCTTGGATAGCTTTCTCTATCTATACAATACAATTTTAATTAAAACATATTATATTATTATTTGAATATATCCAAAATTTATATTATATATTTTTTTTGTAAAATTGAGTAATAAATGATTAATACTAGTCCATCTGCATTTAACTTTAGCATCTGTGCTGAGTATTTTTTAATGTTGCCCCCCAACCATGACAAATATCCAGAAATAACAGTGACAAAATATCCAGGAAATAGGGGCCCAATAAATAAGAAGCCCACTAAAGACAATGTTTCCCTCTATCATTCTATCTATCCTTCTATCATCATATGCAAAATGACTGTCAAAGATAGAAGTCCTTGTGACTACTTGATGCGATGTTCAAACTTTAACATGCAAGTTGTTAGTCAAGTTTCAGACTATGATTCTAAAAACTTCACTGTGATGTTTTACTTGTGTCACTTCATCAGTTTTTGACAAAATTCCATTCATTACGGATAGGTTGTATATACTTATCTAGAAATCAATATTTACTGAAGCCAACATTTTTGCCATGGCCCCAACCAAAGATGAATTACCATTCTTAAGATTTAATCTGTTCTTGATGTGAACCAGTAACAATCAATGTATATGTGTTGTATATCAATGTGCGCATATGAATAGATAGCACCACTTATTGATCGTCACAGCCTCTCAAAGTGATGTCTGGTGTAAATTGAATTATGCAGATGAAGCTCTAGACAAAACCACCTTTAGTTTTAATTTTTTAGAGCAGAGAAGTGAGAAAGGATTTCTACTATAAAAACATGTCATCAACTTCATTGAAATAATAGGTGAAGTGTCACAAGGGTATGTTAGTGTCAATACACCCAATGGGAATTCACTACATTTATGCTCTAATTACTGCCTTGCTTGACTTCAGGGTGACCAAGGGGTCCCGGTCTGAGTTTTTGGTCTCAGCAGGGCCAGGAAATAATTGCTGTATACCCCTCGGTGAGTAATTAACAATAGGTCAGTCCATGACAAATTTTTGGGCAGCGATGGGATCGAATGACTGCAATATGTACCTGTATCAAGGAGGCAGGAGTTCAAGCCACAGGACATGCCTTGTGAGAAGAGTGAGTAAAATTTATGAGGTACAAGCTGTTAGTGCCAATAGACCTAACAGGAATTCCTCTTTAGCTCTCTTTCTCGGCTGCTAGCCTGACTTTAAGTCGAGTACATTATACTTACATGGGCAACCAAATGATCAATAGAAACGAAATGATCAGATGCCCTTTCTTCAGTCTGGCGCCATGCCATGTCACTATGAAATCTGCATCAACATTCGACACTTGGTATGCAACCACACCAATAGCCTTTCCATGGTTGCAACTTAATAACTACAAGTTTGATAAAAAAGATTTTGGAGTACTGTAGAAGCCTTTTCTACAGTGTTTGTTGTGTTGGCTGTTCCCATTGACATGTTTGAACGTCTTTACAAGTTGTGGGAAATTTTGAACTTGAACTTTTTGGTTATGTACATGTGTTACCTAGAATTGGAGGAATGTTGACTAATTTGGAAGGTGTCTTTAACTTTTCTTTATTAAAGTCATATTCTCAAATCATATATGATAAAATTGAATGGATTCTTTTGCACAATACACAAAAGATATTGGTCTTGCTATGAGTTTTAAAAATATTGTGCTTCCGCTACGCCTCGCAATTATTGTTTTAAACCCATATCAAATCTCAATACCAACATCCACCCTGAATTAGTCCAACCCATTGGCTGAAAATGCTGTCTTTATGTCACTTTTAATACCTATCAAAAAGTGATATTTAGTAGTTTCTGTTAACAAGAACAGAATCCAAGACACTTCTCTAAAGGGCCAATTAGGATTGCAGGCAAGTTCAAACTTTGTTTTTTGCTATTCAGGATAGTACAATAGTACTCTGTAGGCTCTACAAGTACAAACAAATAAAACAATCTACCACACCAACGATATAACATGTACATGAAATTTGAAATGTTTGACCACACCCACAGTTTTATGACCATCCAGCATTTCGAGTGATGAACCTGATTTGACCTTTATTGACCCCAGATGACCTGGAAATGGCATTGAAATTTGGTAGCAAATGTTGATTACAGTAACACCCACCCGGTTTTTCATGACCATACAACCATGTTGAATGATTTGACTGGATGAACACACATGACCTTGAATGACCTTCAAAATTTTTGGAATTGAATGTTTATACATACCACCATTTCCATCATCCTACCACATGTTCAGTGATTGACAGTGACCCTGCATTACCATGGAATGCCCTTAAAATCAAAATTTCAGCACTGTGTTGACATCACCCCCCAAGTTTTCATCATCCTACCACAATTTGACAAATTAGCTCATTTGCATCAAAGAATGCCCTTTAATTGGCCCACCATGCCCTTTTATCTCATTATGATCACATGCATGACCTCTCACGCACAGATTAAAACCACATAAAGGATCCTTGGCCGTGGTTCTTCTGATCAAGTTTGGCTGCAATTGTTGGCCCAAGCATTTGGGCAACAGATAAATTCCAAAAATGTAACCACAATGACAGAATTCACTTTTTAATCCACTCACATAACCTTTGCCCTAAACAACAATCTGTTAACACCTCATATGGGCCTTGATTCAGTATAATGGACACAATTTTGGTGATCGTAGCATTTGATTTGTGGCGGGAAACCAATGGATAGATTTTGTCAAAAATGCCCTTTAATCGGCAACCATGACCTCTCACCTCACTTGGAGTACACCATATGAAAAACCCTTGGGCCAGTGGTTCTTCTGATCGAGTTGTGGCTGCATTGGCCCAAGCAGGGCCGGAAATACAAATGCAGTCCCACCTAACAAAAATGAAGAATGGCCCCTTTAATCCACCCACATAACATTTGACCCCAATCCTGTGTACACCTCATATGGCCTTGGGTCAGTGCTTTTACTGACCAAATGTGCGATCGTAGCATTTTATATTGGTGGGAAAACGAATCGATAGATTTCAAAGAATTTCAAGCTAAGCGGCGGGCCCACGGGACCATCTCAATCCACATCTAAGTACAACACCACATAGACCGTTGTGCCCGTGGTCTTCTGATCAGTTTTGGCAATTGGCCCAAGGCTGTTTGGGCAGGAGATACAAAAAAAAGACATTCAACCAACCAAATGGAACAACGCCACACACTGACACATACAGTCACCACAGAGGAATCTGCTGTCGCCTTATCCTCCCTGCTTTTTAAGTCCGGGGATAAAAAATAGCAATACACGGCTGCCGTTTGAAATTCAGCGGTGCGCATCAAATGGCTCTCCTGGAGCTTTTTTGCTAACAATAAGGAGAACAATTGCAAATCTCCTCTGTAACATATTGTCATAAGGTATAGCTCTATTCACTGCACGCTTGACTTGAGACCATGGGTTCTCGGTTCTGCAGGGCCAAGAAATAAGGCTCAATCAGGCATGAAAGGCCTATGAATGCTGTAACTGTAATGGGCATAATTCTTCCGCACCTCTAACATGTCAGTAGAACCAGGTGCTACTTGTGTTTTGTTAGAACATTGATGTCCACCTCATCTATATCCATACCATTTTACTGTAATGTAGCGCTGCTTTCCATTCCTCGCTGCTCCCTGATGTGTTTCATCTTGTTGGATTTTCCTTGTTTACATAAACTGTCCCTGTTGTGACGTCTTCTTTGACTCCATATCCAAAATGGCAATTGGCGAAAAGTAGAGATTAGTACTTTGCGTGAACTTGAAGATTCCCATGATGGTAACATCACAGGAACAGCGAGGATTAAGCTTTCAGTTAGGCTAAAAATGGCATGCCGTGCAGTAGTGACGGGAACCACACACCAATCACCACCACTGACCTCTAACACACACATGTTCAATGAACGTATTAAAGGCTGACTCAGAGATTTTTCCCGAGCGAGGGCGCCCTCATTTTTTCAACAATTGTTGGGGGGGGGTTGTGCATATACATAGTGCATTGCCATAACTAAACACTGTGTGAATGCTAAGCTCAATCGAAGTCCTTCATATGAAAAGTCACAACTTTTTATAATTCTCGGAATACACCGGTATCACTAATTGCACGCATACTGTTAAATTAAATGTTTACTGAATGAAAACGAAAAATCCGATTCATCTCAGACTTTGAAATGAGTCATTTTTGGGTGACGTCTTTAGTTCTATTTGACTACTTTTTATTGTTACAAAAACACAACACCAAAAAATCATATTTTGAAATCTCTGAATCAGCCTTAATGCCGGTACATGTTGGGGCTCTATCGTGTTTTTTACAGTTTATCATACATGTACATGTACCGCGGAGTCCTCTCCTACATAAACCACACAGTGTTAAAGTTTGGTGGCAACTACTTTTTTCTAATAAAATAAAATGGTTTTAAAAATGAAAAACAGGCAAAATGGAAGTTTCAGTATACAATTGCCTGTAGACATGTAAGGCACGCCAAATCATGCAACCAAATACCATCTCCCTAAATACCATGGTGAGAGAATTCACTCCAAGCACCAATTTAGTCTCTCCAATTTTACCTTGCCTACGTCCATGCTTCACTAGCAGTTAATATTCAAGCTCATTGCCCTGAAAAGGGTGATGAGTAGCACAGACCACTGCCACCTCATCACATGGTATTTGTTGTTTTATACAGGATAAGTACTAGGATCCAGTGTTCATAACAGACCACCAAGAGTATACCAATTTATTTTCTTTTTTGCTCTAGACAGGGACCACAGGGTACCCTTTTCAAATTCAAGCTAAAGCACTGCATACTGATTTTCAATGTTTTTTGGCAAACACAATGCTCAAAATAAGTGAGACTAAATGTCAATAATACAGATAGTTAAACAGTGAAAAATAGCAAGTTTGGTGTGGTTTTCTTAGCAAACAGCTGATCATTATCAGTCCTGTGATAGGTCTGCATCACTCCCTCAGGGTGCAAAGTTCATCTAACACTAGATTTAGATAAGTTTCTGATCTAATCGCACCACTTCAATATGTATGTAAATCCAGATGCCGGATGTAAGTGAGTGCAACTAACAATCCTGAATAGTGATGAAATCCTGAAAAAAGCGCGAGAAATTTGGACAAAATGGCCAAAAACGGGCTAAAAATAAATAAAGTGCATACATTTGAGTAAAGATCCTTTCCTGAAATCAGGAAATTACCTGAAAATTTACATCCTGCAGATAAAGGGAGCCCTCTTTGACAAGAGATCTGAACTGCCTAGCTAGGCTAGGGCCTAGGCCAAGCCTACACGCCTAACTAAGCTCAGCTATTATGTCTGCAATAAAATCTTGAGACGCGTCGCCCTGCGCCGATCGCAGTATTTGCGACGAGCGTAGCACGCAAACAAAAGTACAATTGACCTCCGCTCAGACTGCTGTAATTGGCCAACACGCCAATCACGTCGCTAAAATGATGTGCGTTGACTGCGTATACACAGCTGTCTTGACCTAGTAACAAGGCATCTAGTGATCGTAATACGTTTGCGCGATATGGCCATACAGCAAAAGAGGTCAATTGTACTTTTGTTGCGTGCTACGCTCGCGCAAATACTCAACTGCGATCGGTGGCAGGGGACGCGTCTCAGATTCTGATATTCCATCCAGACGATAAGGATGCCTTGTATCTGGTCAAGTACAGCTGTGCATATGCATTCAACGCACTCAATTTCAGCGATGCGTTTCAGATTTGATTCCAGATACGGCTAGGGCCTAGCCTAGCCCTAGGCTAGCCTAGTCATGGACTCATTCTAGTTGGATCACTCAGTCTCATGCATTTTATTTAACACTGTTTAATGCACACACTACTCAACTAGCTTTAGCTATCATCAGCTCATGGTCTTATTGTTGTCAATGTCACGTTAAAGAATGCCCACATGGTTCCACAATACTCTAGCTAGGTCTAACAACAGATTTGTGGGCATTCTCTTTCATATGGCACCCAGTGCCTGGCTGGAGTGGTTCCAAATTTTGCAGTGTTGCTGTTCTGTCATGTCTGTGGTCTTGTCACTGTCCAGTTGTGTTGACCACTGCTGGTCGGCATGCGACGGCTTCCTGCTGTGAATTGAAGTTTGAGCCCATCTGTTGAAGTACAGTTACAGCCATATGATGCCAATTTTCGCAGGGAAAATGGTAAAGTGTCCAGTAAACTTATGGAAGATTAAAATCGCCCGTTAGTCTGCTCCCTCCCGAAGGGAATGGTAAATTTTGATTGGTCGCAGGTCAAGTCTGCCTTTATTTTACTTAATAAACTTGTGACGTCACCCGTAACCAATTTTTTTAAAAACCAGAAAATGTTGATTGACATTTTCTAATATTATTTTCGCCACCCCAAACATAGGGGAGATTTTTTAGTTTAAGCTTTTCAAAATGAGAAGATAGACAATATTTCGTAGCTGCAGCTATCATATATTGCTAGCTGTTTGTAAAATTCATACTTTGGCATCAAAATTGGTAAAGACTCCGTTGTTTTCTGGAACGCTATACAGAAGTCGACGTAGCTCAGCTGATGTTCCGAAAAGTGCCCACCAAAAAGATGTAAAAATATTGACAACCAAAACCGAGACAATCACGAAAACGGTAGCGCAAACGTGCACCGTAAAGTCTAGGGGACCATTCGTGGCCGTGGTGAGGATGCTGGATTTGGAGGTTGTGCCTGGGAGGTCGATTGGAAGGCAACAATGGAGTTCGTTTTGGGTGAGGTTCAATCCCGCGCATTACATTGCATTACGGTCCATGTATTATTACGCACTGACAAAAAAACATTTATTGCAGACTCGGTGTTTGCCACCGAGCGTGTTTACTAACTCTGTCCAGGAAATTTATTTTCTCCTTTTCCTCAGGGTTTGCCATTGCTATTGCGTGTGCTGCAGTGTACGCCTCGCATACTAGTTCCAATAATTGTAACTTATGGCATCATCTTTTAAAAATTTGGACATAATCTTTGGTGCCATAAGTTACAACTGTTTTGTGGAGTTCCAGTGCAATTTAAGGTTTGAGATGTATATTTCCTAAATAGAAAGAAAAAAAAATAATTTTCTTTGACATACATAGCATCCTCTAGAGTCGTGTAGAATAATTGTCTTACCAATTTGTAACCGATGCTACAATTTGTGGGGCCCAAAAAGTTCATGTCAACATGAACAGGCAGTCGGGGATAAGCGCTCAATTGGGCGATCGCCTGATTGAGCGACTACGGCGAATTGGGCGATGTCACCCTAAAATCATAAGCACTCAATTTGTTAAAAAACCAAACTCGGATTGAGTATATATTATATCACCTTTTAATCCGTCAGTAATATTCTGTAAAAATCCAAGTTCAAAGTGCATAAATCGAACTCAAAAGCTGCTGGATTACTTTACTTTCCAATGGCATTTTGGATGTGCATCGCCATTTTGTTGCTTACTGCTCGTGCGCAGAGCCTTTTCGGCCTTACTGGCCGGGCATGTGCAGAAGCCACCGCTTCACATTTCAGATTATTTTTAATACGCACCGCGATGTCAACTTCTTCTGTCACTCCTTATAGAAAAGTTATTGTTTTTTAAACCTTTGTATCCTAAAGATGAGGCTATAGTTGGACACAAATCATATGCAAATGACACATCACTCATTTTTGACTATATTTCAAGATGGTGACTGGGATTTCCCTGAAGTTGATGGAAACGAAATGATTTTCTGGCAATGGTACTTTCTCAAATTGATGTTCTGCCCTTCTCTAAAAAATCCCAACTTTTACCTCATGTAGAAGAACAGTTCCCCGATTAAAATTTTTTTGACCCGCTGAGATTTTAGATATTTGCATTTAAAGTAAATTGGCAAAATAATTTTTTGTGAAGAATTTGCCGAAAGTTGTGAAGTCACTGAAGTATAGTACAAATTATCCAAACCTCGTCCGAATTCGGCGAGCTACAAAATCGCCGTATTAGGCGAGGTCGCTTGATTAAAGCGACATCGCCCAATAGAGCGCTTATCCCCGACTGCAGGCTGCCAAATTTGGCAGCCCAATGTAGACACAACGGTAAGTTTCACACCTGAAAATTTCATAAGGGAAATTTTTTAAAAGCTGGAAAAATGGTTACACATGATGCGAAGACTATCAAGAATGCCTACAATTTAACGTTTATTGCAAATAATGAATAATTTAGCCACTTTGCGAGCGGCTGTAAAGTTAGAGCAGAAGCTGTCTGTGAATTTGGCTTAAATGGCACTTTCACACTACACACAACTCGTCATGACTAGATAGTCTATGATAACGGCAGTCATAAAAAAGTTAAGACTAGCTGTCAGGGATCATCAGGACTAACTCCCCCCCGCATACGCCCTTTTTGGATCGTTGCACACACCCGTGATTGGTTGTGATTTAAAATTGAGCTTAACTGTGGGTCAACTTGTTGCTATGCTGAGGCGTGCGTACGGTCGTGACTAGACGCGCAATTGAGAGAAAATAAATATCTGGATAGTCCGCCATAATGTTGAACATAACTCTGCCCATAATTTCGTGGACATACAACGCACTCATTGTATGTTCTTGCGTGTACAGCACCTAGACTAGTCTATGTCACGGTGGTGTGCCGTTTGGGCGGGGAAGTGGGCGTAAGTTCTAAAAATAAAAATGTCCAAGAAATTTATGAGCCAGAGTAGAGTATATAACTTGTGTAAAGCGTACGCAGTCCCGGTTGGGTAGACTAGTACACGGCGTATCGTGTGGCAGTGTTCGATTTAGGCACATGCACGCATGCACATAGCATGTAGATTTTTTCTGGTGCAAGTAACTTTTCCACTATGCACGAGAAGTGCATGTATCTGTAAGAATTTGTAAGCTTAGTAAAGTTTATTTGAATGACAATGACAGTGAAGTGATCCCAAAAAGCCCCCCTCTTGAAAAAGTGATGATAAACTGGCTAAAAACAGTCTCACGTTCCAGTCAGCACCAGGTTGGCCACAGTAGACAATCACTGGGTAAGGTGTTGCATAAAAAAAGATTTAATTTTGTGATTTTTGCACAGTGCAGTAACACTTAAAGTGTGCATGTAGGTTTTTTGGGTTACATGCACCAAGGGCAGCAGATTTTTTTCTAAATGAACCTGATCGTGTTTGTTCTGTGGCCTATTTTAATCATTATTTAATCATTGGTATCATTCGGTGCTGCTACAACAAGCTGCTATGCACAGTGATATGCGATCATTGCGCGCAATACCACTTAAGAGTAATAGTCTCTCATTGCACGCTGGTGACTTTTACGGTTAATTCATATCCCAAACAACAATAAAAAACCAGGATTGTTAGAGAAATAAAAATATTAGTTACCTGCATTAGAACCTTTAAAAATGGCAATAACCGCAGATTTTACCAAATTCCCTCAAGAGAAAAATGTAGATTTTGGATCAATTTAACCGGTTCACGACAATCACATAGAAGACTCTGGTACCATACGCCGCCATTACCGGAACACAAACACAAGTTCTTTAGAAATTTGGATTAATAGGCTAATAATGAAGTGCGCCACTAATTAATGACGTATGACGCCAGCTAGCGGTCGGTGAACAGAAGTTGCCTGATGACTCATCATGCTCAGAGTCTGAGAAGTTTTTTATGAATGAATCCACAAGGTCAATGTTGTACCCATGCCGCAGTCGATTAATAAAATTTTCAATTTTAAATTGTTTCTTTAAATTTGAAGTACGCCCACTGCTAGCACGACCTGAGATTCATGTATTTCAACCAATATGACATCACTGATCAGTATCTTAGGTCCTGCAACGGAAGTATCAGTGATTCAGATATAAGAGATGACATTTCAAATACCTCTAATCAGGTTATTACTTTCAGGCTCTGGTCTCACTTTGCTAAGAAGTATCTTCAATCGTTTACATCACTGCTATAAGTTAAAAGTCTTAGAAAAATTTGTCAAAGGTGATATTTTTCCATCAATTTTCGGAGTGGGTACTCCAAAATTATTTTATTAAATATAATTAAAAAACTGAAGTTTTTTAAGGCTTGAAAATTTAAACCACGTAAAGTTGATGCTGTTTGGGTCAAACAGGGGTCAACCGGGGTCAAGGATAAGGTCTATACTTCCATCCGTAGGGAGCGATGATTTATTGTGAGGATGGAGACGAACACGGATTTGGGTCCATATCCGGTTTTGCGCAAGACATCGCCGCTCACTGCCACTGGAAGTATATCGATGGGCTTGCTTTTTCGCTCACCGGTGACCCTTGGAAATTTGCTCTCATTTAGGCGGAAGTGCTAATTTTTAACATTTCAACAAAATCTGGCATTTTAGTTGAGGCAACTTGAAGATTCAAAGGACAATTTATTATGTTGATTATGTTTGTGATGTAAGGGACATCCTGTTGGGGGAATCACATACATCAACCAATGCTTGATTTAGCGTCAGAAGTGGTTTTCAGAAAGTTTTAAGCAGCGTTCTTGTAAGTTGACTTTCACATGATGCACCGTAAGCTTATGTAGGAACTCAAAACTCAAGCCTGTTGATTGTAACATGGCGCCACAAGATAAAGATCAAGATTACGTCCAATGTTAAAGGTGTATAGGTGGCAAGTTACAATTAATTTTGAATACACGCAAACATAAACGAAACGGCCACTCCGTTGATTTTTGGTGAAAAATCTATGCTTTCCCCATGAATATATAATTTTGAGATCTTAAAAACCTGATACGGGGATTTGTGTAAGTAATTTTCGAATTAGGTACGAAAATGACACTAATTAGTCGGTAAATACAGCACAATGCTACTACGTGATAGTATTCAATGCAAAAGCGGATGGTAGGAGCGATGCAATATTACTGTGGTTTTACGAGGAAAATTTCAAGAATTGTATTTCCCCGTCATAAATCCGCCAACGTGACCAATTGGCCGCTAATAGCCAATGTTTGAATTTTGCATTTATAAAATTACTGAGTTTTTTGAAAATAAATTTATAATATTTGCAATATTGGGTTTACAAGAAATAAAAATGTACTCATAGTTTCCTAATTATTTGTTATGAGCGGTTCATGCTAGGCCTCTGATTGCGAATACTTTGAATGCGTAATATATTTGGCAATGTGACATGCCCCTAAATAACCCATCTGAAAGTCTTAATAACCTACATTCGGAACCATAATGCAGGCATCCCCTGGAACGGTTGCCAGCTTGCGGCGTCATTACTGAAAAAAAAATTTTGAAAAAGGGCCAAGAAAGTAAATGGGGACAACCAACACTATAACAGGAATTATACTACCTCAGCGATTAAGGTTGGATAGCGCTCCATACAAACAGTTGCCCACTTACCTTTATGAATGATGCCGTACTGCCAAAGAAGAAATGCGCGAAAATTTTAATTCGGACCTTGTCATTACTCCAATGGTTAAAAAAAACAAAAAATGGCGGTCAATCCAGGTTGGTCTGACTGTCAGGCTAAAGGCATCTGTGTTCTTACATGTGACGTTCAGTGACGTGTTGGTATTCTATTCCAAACGGCATAGACCGGGATTATGTGTAAATATGAAACTCCGCTTCTGGCAGAGGGGACTGTTTCTGATCCAGTGATCCTTCGCCAACCTCAAAATAAAAGGTGCCCTTGATCCCAAACCCAACTCAGAAGGACATATGGTTTCCAGACGTTTATGCCATTTTTCAAACATTGCAAATAATTATAAAAGAAGAAAGATAATTGGGGGACAAAATGCAAGAGTTTAGAAGTATACTCTCACCCTTGCATGCAGTCCAGTTTGAAAAACTTGTGAGGGTTTTTATATAGAATTTTCACGGTAGACATAATCTTGACCCATGGCTTACAAACGTCCATAATATTGCCTTCAACACATGTGTGTGCGTATTCGGGTGCACCTCAAGCTAATTAGTAAAAAGATTTTCATCACTTTTTTCTCTAAGCTAGTGAGTATGTAAGCCAAGAAGTATGGTGGAAACAGCGTAGTGGGTGGCGAGAATAGGGTAAGGTTTTGACATATTATGCGATAATGTACGCATACTACCAAAAAAACGTAGGCACGTGGATTGCCTATGAGGGCAATAACTTATGGCTATCGTGGATTTTTAATAAAACATATTTCTTGAGCCTTTTGGCACCCCCTGCATATCTTTTTTTTCAAAGCTGTCTATTTTAAGATCGGCGGTGATTGGTGAATCGCTGGCTAGCGGCGCAAATAGTGCAATGTTACGATCAAAAAATTCCACCCTTACCGTTTTAATTTCGTCATGCACTCCAATGTTTGTGTTCCTTGACATTCGCTCTCTACATTTCTTGTAGATATATTTCAGTGAAAAGGTATTTTGTACTTCAGATTCGGCGCTGTTTGGCTGAATCGACGACGCTACAGGGCATCTAAAAATAGAATTCACTCAAGCATCAGTACGCATGCCCAGAAATAAACCAGGAGGAGGAAACAACGGTGCGGTTCGTGTTTGTGGGGAAACTAGCATCAATTCCACATTCTTACATGTATGAACTTTACGGTTAAATTGTTTTTACACATTGTTTAATCGGCATGTTGTAAATGTTGGAAAGGAATTAAGACTTTTTTCTAACCAGATAGGACTATTTTTTGGATCGTCCCATGGAAAACGAATCCCACCAAAACGGATTCAGAGGTAGACACAGTTATTGTGGTAGACACATTTTCGCCCCTATTTAAGTAAATTACCTCCTGATCAGGCTCGAGATCTGGAGTAAGAGAGCCAACCTTCAAATGGCGAAAAACCACACTTCAATGCGAAAACCCAGGGAAAAACCCAATAGGATTAATTTAAAAAAAATGCTTCAACAAACCATATTTGAGTCATAAATTAGCCAGAATGCCCCCATAAACCATTATGTTGTGTCGTTACCAAATTATGTGTCTTCTTAACCAAATATGGCTGTTCTTTCTACGAAATCCGGACTGTTTCCAAGTAGATTAAGATATTCACCGTTACTCCCATATATGAAGATAGACGAGAAAGCGTGAATATTCATTACATGTCAATCGCGTTAGCATAAGAGGGTTGTAAATGTAAGTCAAATGAATGAGCCGCTGGGGTGTTGTCTTTATAGCAATTTTAGGATTCCTGGATGTCCAACCCCCCCTAAAATGACATCGTCATTGATGAACCTAAGTTCTTTGCAATCAAGTGGCATAGAGGCATTGTAGCAAGGCAAACAAGTGATCGCTGTTTGCGTAAAATAGCTAAACCATTAGAATAGAAAACGCCTGAATCGATTGCAGAAAAAATGGCGTCGTGTGTTCGCAGTGACGAAAATGAATGCAAAAAACCGTCTTTTCAAGACCATTCTAGTGAAGCTTAGTGACGCCGGAGGCGTTAGATCTTTTTGCAGTTGATTTAGAATGAACCAAAAATCGCAGTGGATATAATATATGGCCCCGTAGGTGCCAGACTCACACGATTCTTGATATCATCGACATCGTGGACGCATGCAATGTGATGTGGCGATTTCAATTTTATAGTTGTACATGGTGTGGGCCAAAGAAAACAAATTGGGAGTGCCAAGTTTCCTGAGTTCGAAGGGGCTAGATGATGTAACTTGTCGAAAGGATGGGGAGGGGACGGGGTGGTGTGACATGTTGGTGACCTATGTGCCTGGGTGACCTAATTTGACCTTTGGACCGGTCCCAATGTTAAAACCGTCCCGCAAGGCTTGTGTGCAAGTTAAATCTGGAGTTCCGTAAGGCCGTATACTGATCTGTAATTGGTGGAATGAAGAGGGTTCAAAAGAGTTCTCGACTGGATTAGATGTTGGGCATTATTTCGCGGCAATATTACATATGCAAATGAGCTAATTTAATATGCCAAATCAGGTAATCAATTTATTGTATAAATGGTACATCGGACATGCTAAAAATTCTTCACTTCGCAAAAAAACCCATATGGTGTGCGCATCTTATTTGCCATTTTAAAGGTCCGATACATGCTTGCTTAGGTATGCCAAAATGAGCTAATAAATAGCATAATTGCTGTATCGCTAAAACGGTACATCGGATATGCAAAATTCCTTGATACATGAATAAACTACTATACCATAAAACATCTTGTGGGTGTGAATCATAGGGAGGGTGCGGGAAGGTGGGGGTGTGGGGGGTAAGGGGTGGGGGGTAGCGGCTTTAGGGAGTGGTGGGGGTGAGTAATGGAGGGGTGGGATATGGTGGGATTGGTCGGATGGTGGGGGTGTGGGGTGCTGTCGGGGGGGGTGGTCGGGGAGGGCGTGGGTGGCGTCGGGGTGGGATCAGGGTTTGAACCTTGTGTGACCCCATGTGGGGACCTTGGTGGACCCCAGGTGGGACCTTGGTGACCTCATGTTACATCAACATGACTTGGTGACCTTCACGTGACCATTTGCGTGGGGGTGACCTCAGTGACTTGGGACCTCACATGACCTTGGGGCCAATTCACAAATAAGTGTCGGGGGGATGGGGGGGGTGGGGTGGACAGGGAGGGGAGGGTGTGTGGTTGGGTCAGGGGAGGGGGGGAAGGGTGGCGTGCGTGGTGAGCAATGGTTGGCTGGTGTGACCTAATGTCACCTTTGTGACCCTGTGTGATCTTGTGACATCATGGATCCCCAGGGACCTTGGTGACCTCAGGGCACCTTGGGGACCTTCATGTCACACCTTGGTGGACCTCATGTCACCTGGGTAAACTCAGGTCAACTTGGTGAAAATCATGTACATTGGTGAACTCCTGTCCACTTCGACCCCATTCACAAACGCGCGGCAGACAGATGACACTAGGGTCCAATGGGACCGGAAATTTTTTTATTGCATTTTTCTTCAAATACAAATTTGTCCTTAGTGATAATATCATATATTTGCAAAACAAAAATATCAAAACCATTTGGAGAAATGTATATCCGTGACAAACATGTGCAGCCAGCTTATTAAAAATCACCAAAAATCACCCTTTTTTAAAAATGGCTTGCCCTTGGGCCAAAGGAAGTGTAATCATAGCCTCCCATATGGGTCCAGGGGCAGTGTTTAAAGGCATATTATATATATCAAAAATAAAACAAATACAATTAGCGGTATGTTGTAAAGATGAATAAAGCCAGATATCAATTTCATCACAACATTTTTTAATCAGTTTCTCATGGGTCCAGGGCTAGTTGTTAAAGATATTATTTCATTAATTTACACTTTGTTCCAAAGACACTGAAATTACCAGACGACATTCCAATCATTTACAAAATTAAAGGACATTCTTTAAGTCCATGTATCAGTTACCAATAGTCATCATTCAGGGGTCTGCATCCCCAAAGACGGGCCTGCAAAAGATACCACCAAGTCACAAAACCACACAACCACAGGTTGACTACGAATACACGGGCGGTGACCGCTTTTGTTAAAGGAAATTCACAGTAGTGCAGGGGTCATCACGAAAAAAAAATGCAAACATTGTTTATTTGCCGCCAATGTAGGCAGGGTTGCGATTGCCCATTGATGTGTGATTCCGCGTGGTACAATAAAACAAGTGTGTGTACTGAGAACTGTAATGCAATCAAAGTTAAAAAGCATTTATACTTCACACTTATTCCCTAATAAGGCTTCCTATTTACGAAAATAATGTGATTGACAGAATTAAGTACTATGAAATTGCAGTACGGCCAAAAGTCATATCAAGTGCAGGGGGAGGAATTCATAGTATGATGGCACTGGGAGTGCATGGTTTCCACGTTAACTTTCTCAGGTTTTGCCTGCATGTTGTGTACTTGCGATGTGCCACTTCCAGTATTTTGCCCAATACTCATAGAATTTTTTTTCAGGGTGATTTTTCCCTTCCAGATGGATTTGAATGTGGATAATTTACGATAGTTATGATTAGAATCTGTTTTCTGGATGCACCACTGCAGAAGAGGTGTGTGCAGCACTGTTATGAAAGTGTTATCCATAAATGACACTAACCTTTTCCATGTGTGTCCACACATGAGATCAAATAATTCAGAAAAACAGTTTTCAAGATGTTGGAAAGTGGTGCATCCCAAAAAACTCGGGGGCCGATCAGTACCTTAACGAGCGGTTTTTGCAACGGGGCCGGAAAAAAAACAATGAGACCCAATAATGTGCCCTCTTCAAAATTCCTTTTAGCAAAGTAATGCTAAAAGTGATTTTTCGCGCGTGTAATTTTCGACGTTTCAGAAATTTTTAACATTTTTGCTTGTGTTTTAAATTCGCTCTTTTCAGCTATCCTACATAGACATACAAACAAAAATAAACAGGTTCGCGGGTTTGTTTTTAATTTGACGCTAGCTCAGAAGCGCGCGAAAGCGCGAAAATTAATTTTTGGGTAGCGCGGAAAATTTCCACTTTTACAGTACTTTCAGTTTCTAAATATTCGAGCAGGTAGTAGAATCTTTCAGTAGCAATTCTGTGAATAGTAACTCTGGGTCTAAATGGTGCCGTTTTTAAAATGAAAAAAAGGAAGGAAATACTTATGACACACGCTATTTAGTCTCACGTTGATCAAATGGTTGCATACTCCCGTCGTTTGTAATTTTACTATCAGAGAATTACAGAATATTAGAATCCAGTAAGCTCCAAACAGAGTGATGTGAACGAATGTGAACAAATTGCCAACGGGGGATGGGCAGCTGTTCCGAGTCATCGTTACACGGTCCTCAGATGTGTAAACATCAATGGGCCCGTGCTGTGCGATAGGAGCCCGGGAAGTATGGACAGGGCCGAAGAAAATTGCTGATTTTTCCTTTAAATGAGTAAATCGCATGATAGTACTAACAGCACAGTGCCTTAGTTAAACATTAATCTGTGTATGCCCAAATGGGATATGTGCTGATTTAAACGTCCGCCATGCATAGTTGCCTCGTGAAGTGTCCATTTCGTGTGGATCGCGTTTCTTTTAGACGGGACTATTGCCCGCACGTATGTTGTAGACCCGGGGGGGATACAAGGGGATTACAACCCTTGCGTTGCGCGGTACCCGAAACTACCCACAACAGAAATTCCAGGTATAAGTATGACCATCCATTGAAAAACAAATGACTACAACCATAATCACACTATGAAATAGACATCACTCTCCTGTGATAACATATCATGAAGTAAGAATGGCCCATCAAATTTTTACATTTTTTGGAGTCCTGGACAATAGATTCGACGGTGGTAAAAAAGGAGGTTAGAATTTGGCCAGCTAGTCAAAGGACGCAGTAGAAGGTAAGTATTGTTTTTACAACTTGCAAAATGGGAAAAATCAAAGAAAAACACTCGGTTCAAAAAAATTTGAAAGGGGCACCTGCCTAAATAACTATGGGCGGGGGTGCTTCTCAACTCCAAATGCACACCACAACCTTATGTGCAAATGGAGTTAAGAGGTTCCGAGCAAGGTGGGGGTGGGGCGCGGAGGTAAGGAAGGGGACATTCTTCACTGCAAGAGACCTATTGCTGCCTATTGCCGGTGAGACTAAAGACCTTTTAAAGACATTTTTCCGCTGGAGGGAAAACGGCTCTCCACCGAGCGTGGAAGGCACTAATTGATTGCAGTATTGCGGTGCGGATTTCAGGAAGAAACACTTTTGTATTTCTTTATTGCCACTTCGAATCCTGACTACACAGTGAGTGTTAGGGTTAAATGACTTGCCCAAATGCCACCGGGACGGACTCCGAAGTTGACAGAATATTTTTTGGCACACTCTGGTACGCGATTTCCAAAGGTTAAGAATCGCATTGCCGCTTGCGGTATTGACCCAGCCAAGCGATTGCGTCAGGAATAATGTTGCGCGAATGAGGGACAAAGCGCGGTCCCAAAGTGTGTTGAACATTTAAGTCACAATGAGCGCGGTCATTTGGTATGTCATTAGGGGGGTCCATTAGTGCTAATTAATTGCATTTCAGTTTGTACATGTGTTTCCAGTCATCACAAACAATGCTTTTAAACAGGGCAAATGTTTCCAAGCAGAAAATTTGCAATTTTGCTAAAAATAGCAGTTTATGACATACGTAATGGTGAATGATCTATGCGCTGAATGTGTGTTGCCCATGTTGTGTGTGTTGAGAATGCGGTTAAGAGCACAAACACATTCTACAGAAATTGTCAATTTAATTCACAAAATAAAGGCTAATCGCAAGCACATTCTGATCTAAATGTGTGGTGCAGCATTATATATTCCCTCTAAAATTCTAAAACGGAATTGAAAAATAAGATGATACGTTTGATAGACTATCACATGAGATACCTCAGTGAAAGTCTTCTCAAAAAAAGTCAAGGATTTCAAATCACTTTCTATAGGGGTGCAAAGGGGGGGTGAAAGTTCCGCGGAATTTTGCGAAAACTTTCCGGGGATTTGAAGGGCCCCGGGAATATTGGGAATTTTGAATTTGGCATTTTTAAATTTTAAACATTTAAAAACATTTGTTCCAGGAAAAAAATAAACCACGTTTGTTAAAGCACTTTCTTAAAGGTGTATGTGATAATATGACATAGTTGACTATAGGCCAATTTAACCCATAAACACGGCCGAGATGCAATGAGATCGCAACGGCAAAAAGTTTACTTTCTTTTTGGGTACGGTCGGCGAAAAATGCGATTCCTTGCATCTCGGCCGTCAAAACAACTATTTTTGGTTCGCGCAAATGCAACTCTCATTGGCCTCATTGCATATGGGCCCCGTACTTACCGGGTAAAATTAAGACGCGATGTTCCTCGGGACCTTTTGTTTTTGTTGGCCTTTGGGACGTCTTTACGGAAAATGACGCGATGTTCCTCGTTGCATTTGGCCGTCTTTACGGAAAAAATGAATCGCGATGTTCCTGTTGGCATTGCGCGCAGTCATTTAACGAGACAGAACTGATGCGATGTTTTCACTGCATTTTAGGCACGGTTTGCCCGCAGAGGCGCAAGTTTTCATCAGGCGGGTGACACTGTGTACAAATGCCATAGACAATTTCGATTGTGATGGTGATGAGCCGCCACCGCCACCATTTTCGATAAGCTTATTTTTAAGTATGCATAAAAGTCTTCATGACGTAAACCGGAGCATGACGTAGGGTAATAGCACCAAGCACGAATATGAGTAGCTATAGCGCCACTCCGACTGGACGAACTGTAAAGCTACAAAATTTAATGAGGATCTGTGTGCAGTACGAATCCATTATTTATTATTTATTTCTATTTACGCCTTTTTTACTTGGCATTTCGCACGCAGATGTTGTCTCGTTTTGCATCTGGGAAGTTTTCCCGGTAAAATGGCGAACCGATGTTTTGTTGCTTTTGGGCCGTCTTCTGGGAAACTGACGCGATGTTTTCGTTGATTTGGGCCGTCTTCCGGGGAAAAATGAAGACGATGGATGTTTTCGTTGCTCTGGGCGTTATTGACTTACGCTACTTATTCCTGCTCCGGGCAAACGGCAGAGATGCCCAATGAACAACGCCCAAAAACTTCAAAACTTTGGCTCTCGTTGCATCTGGGACGTTAAAAATAAAAATAGATTTCCTTTCGTTGGCATTGGGACCCCCAAACCGCTCCACCCCCCCCAGTCGGTCGCAAAAACGGACCCGGTCGGGTTAGGGGTTAATTAAAGGCTTTATTTCAGATTTTTATCAGAACAAACAAAGGTATTAGTCAGGGGCACTGATAGAAATCAGCCAAAAAATCAAAGGGCATATGTTGCATTCCCAAGTTGCACCTACCACAAATTTTTAAAAGGTCTGTTCTGTTGCACTATAATAGACTTAAACTCATTGGAAGGTAGTGGTTTTATATAAAATCGCAAAGCCCTCTTTTGATCATTTCTTACAAAACCCCAAATTTGTAACAAACTGGAAAGAATTGGTCTATTTTGCTTCAAGTATAATTAAATTTTTAATGCGTACGTAGTCATCCAAAGATATTATTTTCTAAAATAACAAAAAAATATTCACCAATTATTAAAAGGGTAAAAGTAGCCTGCTTGAAACAGTATTAATGCATTTTTTCTTTGAGTCTGGAGCATAAGGACGGTTCAAGTCATTTGGTTTAATAGCAGTGGTATACCCACTAATCAAACCCTGTTAAAAATTGGCATACAGATTAAAAAAAATGTGGAAAAATCTGGATTCCAAAAAAATCGGCGGCGTAACCAGGCCTTAGCAAATGGGGGAAGAAGGGGATGCCAAGGATTTTCGGAGGGGACGAATTTGGGTCCTTCTCCATAGATACGGATACAAAAAAGGTCAGTGCCTTTGTTGGGGCTAGTGGGGGAGGGGCGAGCACACTCTGCTCAGACCAGCCCACCTCCCCCCCCATTATGCCACTGTTTCAAAAAAGCAGTTGAATTGGCTAATTTCCACTTGGAAAATTTCATGCTTTTGTACAGGAGCAATTCACAACCACTTAAGTTAAAGTGATTGTTGAAGATACGTTTCTCACTAAACTAAGGTAAACTCACCATGGTGGATTAAATGGTTACAGGATTTACAAACTACTACATGTAGGGACCATCAGGATCTAGTGATTGTGGAATAGAAAATAACATGACCAAAATGTATATTTTTTTGTGAAAGAGTTGGTGGTTATTCATTTTCTCAGTTGGTGTTGTAAAAACATGGTGGCTTGTTTTATTGTAATGATTTACTGTTATACGGTTAGACCATTTCAGTTTGTACAGAGTACAATATTAATCCTAATTGAACAAAAGGACTCTTACGTATGTACAATTTCCAAAGATTTTTAATTTCCAAAAATTCCCAAAATTTCTAAAATGCCCATAAATTTCCTGTTATTCACAAAAATTTCCATGGGTGTCAGTCCATGCCCAAACACACCAAGGGCTGGAAAACCCACCTCTCCGATTTGTTGGAAATTGCAGTCAAAGGTTACATTGGATGGGGTACAGAGGGGCTAAAAGGAAAATTCAATATTCCCAATTCCGGTTTGAAGTGATGGGCTCTCAAAGTTTTCCGACTCTGACTAATTAAAATTGTGATTCGTATTCAAAAAAAAATGTTATTAATGCCTATTATATAATCATTAGTGCCACTGTTGATCAATGTAACAAAGGCCAAGTAAAACTTTCTTGCATCCCCCTAGTAAACGGGGCCCTGAAATAGTTGCCATGGTGCCAAAATGCGACTAAAATGGAACCACACATAGAGGGCGCTTTTTGACGCGTACACATGATATGAAGTTCTAGCATTGAAAAAAAGATAGATAACACTAGCAAAACAATCATGTTGGATTAGAAGTTTGTTTTGTATTTTTGTGTCTTTCAGTGAAAACATGTGGATTACATATCAAGACAAAAAAAGCTCAGTTTGACGTTTAAAAGTTGACTGAATTCAGAAACCTTTCACTATAAAAGGATTTTGGGATTTTTTTTTTCATCACTTACAGGCCCCCTTTAGATGAGATCAGTATCATCCAAAACATGTCCCAAACAATTCCTACATGACATGTTAGGTTGACCAGTTCAAAATTTTCCTAGTTACTTGGTTCACATTTTGCACTTTTTCTGTGTAAAGGTTCGAATTCTGAACTTTTAAACCCCAACCATGGGTCCAAATTGCCTTCATCTGTTTTTCACTGAAGACTCAAAAATACAAAAACAAAAACTTACTATCACAATGATTGTTATAGTGTGCTAATGTCATAATATTTTGTCAATTGCTAGAAATTCTATCAGTGTACGCGTCAAAATAAGCGCCCTTATGTTTGGGCCCATTTTAGTCCATTTCGCACCCAGGCAAAACTATTGGAGGGCCTATTTTTACTAGGGTGATAGAAAGAAATTCTACTTGCCTTGTTATTGAGCCAGAACAAGTGGCATATGTCACGATTATATTTTGTAACAATATATTAATGCCACTTTTTCTTTGAATCTGGAGCAAGGAGTTTCACGTCATGTTTTAATAGCATTGTATACCCTAATCAACCTAAAATGGGCTACAGATTAAAAAAAAGTGGAAATCTGGATTTCCAAAACTGGCGGCGTAACCAGGCCTTAGCAAATGGGGGAAGGGATGCCAAGGCTTTTCGGAGGGGCGAATTTGGGTACATTCTCCATAGATACTGTCACAAAAAAGGTCAGTTCATTTGTTGGGGCTGGTGGGGGATGGGAGCACCCTCTGCTCAGACCAGCCCCCCCCCCCCATTATGCCACTGTTTCCAATAAAAGCAGTTGAATTGGCTAAAAATTCCACTGAAATTCATGCGTGTTACCAGGAGCAATTAAACCACTTAAGTTAACGTTGATTTGAAGATAAGTTCTCACTAAATTCTAAGGTAAACTGACCATGGGTGGTTAAATGGTTTACAGGATACAAAATACTACATGTGACCACAGTGAATCAGTGAGTGAATAGGCAAATAAATGAACCAAACATGTATTTTTTGTAAAGAGTGGTGTATTCATTTTCCTCAGTTTTTTAAAACATGCTTGTTTAGGCTAATAATTTATGTTCTACTGTAGCATTTAAGTTGTACAGAGTAATATCATAATCCTAATCTGAACAAAAAAGGACCTACCGTAGTATCAATTTCAAAAGATTTTTAATTTCCAAAATTCCGAAAATTTCATAAATTCCATAAATTCACGTTAATTCCCAAAATTTTCCATGGGTTGCATTCCATGCCAAAACACCCAAGGTGTGGAACCCACCTCTCAGATTTGTTGAAATTGCAGTCAAAGGTACATTTTAGGGGATCAGAGGAGGTCCAAAAGGAAAAATTCAAATTTCCATTCCGTTCATTGAGTTATGGGCTCTCAAAGTTTTAAGACTCTGACTATAAAATTGTGATTCATATTAAAAAAATGTATAATGTATTTATATAATCATTAGTTGCCACTTGTTGAATCAATAACAAAGCAAGTAAATTTCTTTGCATCCCCCTAGAAAAATAGGCCCTCAAATAGTTGCCAATGTGCAAAATGGACTAAAATTGGGACCACACATAGAGGGCCTTATTTTGACGCGTACACCTGAAATGAGTTCTAGCATTGAAAAAATAGTCGCATACACTCCAACAATCACGGATAGAAGTTTGTTTTGTATTTGTGATGTATGTCAGTGAAAAAATGTGGATTACATATCACGCAAATTAAGCATAAGTTTGGTTTAAAGTTGCTGAATTCAGAACCTTTCACTATAAAAGATTTTGGGATTTTTTTTTATAACTACAGACCACTTTTAGAGGTGATCAGTATCATCAAAAACATGTCCCAAACAATTCTACATGGACAGTTGGTGACCCAGTTCAAAATTTCCTAGACTTGGGTCAAATTTTGCACTTTTTCGGTAAAGGTTTCTGCATTCGGCCAACTTTTAAACCCAAATGGGCCAAACTTTGCATCATCTTTTTTCACTGAAGACATCAAAAAATACAAAAACAAAACTTATATCACATGATTGTTATAGTGTATGCTCTATTTTTTCATGCTAGAACTTCATATCAGGTGTACGCGTCAAAAATAAGGAGCCACTCTTGTTTGGTCCCATTTTAGTTACATTTCGCACCATGGCAACTATATGAGGGCCTATTTTTACTAGGGTGATAGAAAGAAATTCTACTTGCTTGTTATATTGATGCAAGAAGTGGCAAGTACTGATTATATTTCTAACATTAATAAAGTTTTTTTATACTGAATCACAAAATTATAGTCCGAATCGTAAAACTTTAGAGCCCATAACTTCAAACAGGAAATGGGAATTTGAATTTTTCCTTTGACCTCCTCTGTAGCCCTATTGAAATGTACCTTTGACTGCAATGTCAAACAAAATCTGAGAGGGTGGGGTCCACACCTTGGTGTTTTGGCATGGAATGACCCCATGGAAACTTCCCGCACTCTGAAAATTCCCGGGAATTTTTGCAACCCTACGCTTTCTATGCCCCATTCGACACACATGCCTAAACATAGAACACGCCGCTTGGCACCACGTTTGAGCATTTTGCCATTAAGTGACTGAAGGCGACTGGCGGAATGTGTAAATTGGAGGCATTGCGACTTGTTACAGGCCTTTGAGTATGGGTTTTTGGAAATTCTGATGACAAGCTAGAGCTGGGTCTTTTTTATATTTCGGATTTTGAAAAATTTACGATTTTCTTTCTTCCAGAAACTCGCATATGAAATTCATAAGCGTGTAAGGCTAGAGATTTCAAACCAAGAGGCATTCGGTGACATGCCAAAAAGGTCTTCGGGGGAGAGACAGCCAAATTACCCATAAATCCATAAAGAGGGGTTATTTGGGTGACAATTTACTAACTGTCAAAAAAAGTCAAAAATTTTCAAAAGTAGCTGAGTGAAAAAATTTTCCAAATTACTCACAAAATAAGGGGGTCTTTAGGTGACAGGGTAAAAACTTTAAAAAAATTGGTCTTTGGGTGACAAATGCTGAAAATGGGAGCCTTAACAGCTAGTAACTAACTCCACCACATGTAAGCTAGGTTTTTGTTAGGTGTGGGGCCTGAAAAAGTGGGAAAACAAATCATTTTGTAGGATTTTGTGAGGTGCAGTGGGGGGACAGATAAAAATGTTTGTGTCCGTGTAAGATTGTAGTATTGTCAGGGAAAAATGTATTTGTAAGGTTTTGTGAGGTGTAGTACGACCAGACCTGCCAGAAAATTGGTAAATTGAGTACCCGTAGTTGAAATGCCCTTGATTGTAGGGGGGGTCGGGTTAGCGCAGTGGTCTTCCCTGCTTGCACCACTGGTCCCAGGTTCGACCCTCGGTCGGGGGGGGGGGGTTTCTGCGATTTCCTGTGCAATTGGATTAGCAAGTTTTCTCCGATTACTCCGGTGTCCTTCTGTTCACAACGGGCTTTTTCCATGATATTAAAATTCAGTGGAGAGATAGATGTAGAGTCTGGAAAAGAATGGAGCGAATCATGAATGAGGAGAATGAGTGGGATCAGAAGGTAGAGGATGTGTGTGGAAGGGCCAGTTGAGAGGGTCAGCTGGGGGAAGAAGTGGTGGAGGCAATAAGAGAAATGAGAAAAGGAAAACAGCTGGACCCTCGGAGTTGAGAGATAGGGATTGGTGTGATGATAGAGTTGTGTCAGAGTGTTAGATGGAGGAGGGATGCCGGAGAGTGGGCATTGAGTCCCGTAGATGGTCTCGTAGAGGGATTTTGGGGGCAGGTTGAGTCAGATTGGGGGGGGGGGGTCACCCCAAAATGGGACCATGCCACTTAGTTTGGAATTTTTCACCGAGAGTCTCCCCATCGACTAGGGATGTTCTGGGACGGAATAAAAGTGTTTTGCTCCCCCTCCTCAAACCGGGAAAGTGGGTCTAATAGGTCTTCATCTCAGGCCCTGGTTTTTCTGGGCCAGGGGGCCCAGGTACTCCCTTTTAGAGCCCTGCGGGGCAAGATTTTTTTCACCCCGACCACGGACTACCCCGGTGTATCGCCCCCGAAAAGCCCCGATAACTTTAAGCGCAAACCCGCCCGACCCGGACCCGCTAGCTTTTTTCATGGACCCGGCCGCCTCTTTTAGACCAGACCGGATGCTCACTTCAATTCCCAGTAGAACGAGTCCATATGAACTGTGAAGTTGTTTTCAGATTCAATTGTTTTGGTGTTACCGCGCTACTTGGTATTTACGGTTTTATTTTGGGGGTTTTCCAAACACAATTGATGACGGATAACTTGGCCATTGCCTTCTGGTCAAAAGTTTGACCTTTTCCGGAACTCCGAAGTATTAATAATTGACAAAATTCTTGCGTAAATTAGGACTATATCAGTGAAGGCGAAATGTGATGAGACGGGAAGCGCGCTAAAATTTTGCAGTTAGAAGCTAAAATCGTTAAATGTGATTGTAATTAGAACAAAATGCGCGCGAAGCGCGCAGAAATTTACCATTTAAAAACTAAACATGGGTATCTCATATGAGGTTATTTTTGGTCAAAAACGCATGAACGGGCTCAACATTGGGAGGATTGGATGTATTGACCCGCTCCCTCATCAAAATATTGGGGGGATTACCCTATGGACCTTATTGTTTTTAATAATGAAATTAAACAAGCTGCAGTGGTCGTGAAGGGCGCACTATAGCATACAGGTCCCAATTCGGGCGCACTATAGTATACAAGTCCCAATTCACAAATCTGGTCAAATATCCAATATTCATAATTATAGACCCATTTCAGTGTGATCTGTGGGGGGCAAGCTGCTTGGGAGGTGGTTACAGGTCAAATTGTAAATTTTTTCACAGATGTAGGCCTGCTTTTCCAATCAGAAACATGGCTTTGTTTCTGGCAGTATTGTACCACCCTCCTCAGTTCAGTTTGCCACCACTGGGCTCAACTTCTTGATGAAGAGCTCTCCCCCTGATGTCGATGTGTCTTTTTAGAGTGTGAGTAAGGCTTTCCACAAGGTTAGTCACTCCATTCTCTCTCAAAATCTTGCATAAATATGGTATTTGCGGGCCTTTATGGCATTGGATTTCTTCATTTCCTTACAATCGCTTCCAAAGAGTTAGTTTCGGGGGGCGCTTCCGGTTGGATTCCTGGTCAATCCGGGGTTCGCAAGGCTCTGTTTTAGGCCCTTTATTGTTAATTTGTTTGTTTTAGATTTGCCTAATTATGTTAGTCTTTTATTCCACAATATGCTGATGACACCATCTCTATAGGCATAGCGCTCAAAAGATGACATGGACATCATGCAAATCTGATTTAATAATATTTTATACTTGGTGTCAAATCAATCAAAAGGTCGCTCAAACCAGATAAATGTAAAGCAATGAGACTGAGCAGGAAGGAGAGGGGCTAGAGTCTCATATCCTTACTACATAAATTCAAAACAATACCTGGCGTTGTGCAATCATCAAAAAATTTGGGTGTTATTATTTCTTCAAATTTTGAAATGGGGGGATCAGTGAAATACATTTACAGCTAGACCCTCGAGACTTCTTGGGATT